>CAAKHD010000678.1:148500-186000 GCA_901007705.1 Fistularia tabacaria
ACTGAGACCTCCAAAACCCCCTTGTTAGTTAACCCCACTCACTCGTCTTCCAAGCCCCCCCCCCCCCCCGGCATACAAACACACACATAGCACTATGAAGGGATGCTCCGGCCCTCCTATGGGTCCCCAGTATGTGAGATCACAGTATCCTCTTTTACAGTGTGGATGGTTTGCAAACATTCAAGAAGCAATTTGAGGTTATGACTATTTCACAAGGTATCTTTAACTTTTGACATTAACTCGTCTGTCATAATCCATTTGCTATCTGAACATCCCTATTGTCAAATCATTTCAGAAATACACTCTTCTTTAGATTCAAAAGGGAGGCAAAGTGCCGGCTTTAAATCAGCTTTGGCTTTAGATCAAAATTTGTGGTAATGAGTTTAATTATGGTTGACTGAGAGACAATTTACATGCTCTGTAAACAGTAACATGAGCTAGAGGACAAAATGTACTCAATCAAAACAGAAAGATAACAAACAGGCTGTAAAGGCATTGTAACGGTAACAAAACAATATTGTAGCATGCAGCTGTTTTCTGACCAAATTAACTGATAATACTGATATTTTTAGCTTCTCAATTATTAACACAAAAATAACTGACAACCCAACCAAAAATTTCATATTATGATGTCTGTTTACTATAATTACTGCCTATCAAAGAGAGACCGGTGGCGAAAACAATTTCAATTACAACTTTTCGGATGTGTCTAAATGTGTATTGTCCATTCCAGTGGTGCATGGGGCCGGGACCCCGGCTCCATCAAGCTTTCATACAAGGGTACAATCAATTGGCGTCTAAACCTGGAAAGGAAAGTAGGGCAACGTTTTAGCAGAGATTAGACAGATGGTGTTCACAGGAACAGCAGTCACTGTCTCATCTAAGTGTTTATGGGCAATGGCTAATCCATGACCCCCTACCACCACTAGCACTGCCTCCCCACTCCTGAACCTGACGCCTTCATTTCTTTTAACCTGAATAAAACATAATTTCAGTTCTACCACCATGTCAATCCAATGTGGTGATCATTTCATATTTGCGATCCCACATGAAGTGTTCACAAGCCAACAACAAACATGACCACCTTGGCCACGTGTGCTGTGGAGTAAATAACCTCGGGTCTCACCATGTCAAGATCCCTCTGAGTGGTCATGGCTCAGGGAGGAGGAGGAGGAGGAGGAGGGCAGTGGACTGGCAGTGAAGAGGAGAGGTCTGGCGAGCTTCAGCTGCTGGAGACGGGTCCAGAGCCCTGACACAAACAACACAAACAGTGTGAGGTGACTTGCCACAGCCTGGCACCGCTCACGGTGCCTTAAATACCCAGCGGACATGTCAGTGGCAGCTATCATAACAGCAGCAGCAGCAGCAGCAGCCAGTCATGAACCCACAAACGAGCCAACATTCGTCTCTATCCAAAGTTAGCAGTGCACACGGACGAGGCGTCGAGTTTTGCTGCATGACGTTAATCGTGATACATTTCTCTCGCAGTGCTACGATACAGCCTTTTAACGCATCTCTCCAGCTGGTAGCATGTAGCTAAATGACATTAAAGCTAGCATGTTGGCAATGGTGGTTAAACTGAACCATCGTTGTAAATGAGCAGAGGAGGTCGTGTGCATTTGCTAGGAAAAACACAATACGCACGCAGGACCACTCAAGTCTGAGCCCAGCGAAAAAGAATTGTGCTAACGTTAGCTTCTGCCAAACCTGCTATCGCAGGGTAGCCGCGGGCTAGCCTTGCTAGCTAAACGTGAGGGAATTATCTTTGTCCTGCCGACCTCACCTGCATCTAATGAATATGACGAAACTTCGCATTCAGTTGAGTTGAAGGATCAAATGGAAGCGGTTTTGGTCGCGAATATATCGACCGGAGGTGAGTACCGCTGACTGGAGGTGTCGCTAGCTAATGGACGAGTAGACACCGGATGTCAGCTGATTGTAAACACAGAAAGCAGACGCAAAGGCTTCTGAGAGTTGAAGTGAGAGTCGAGTCAGACGCGGATCTGTCTCCTACTAATATACGGCGATAGAACAGTTGCAAAAGAGCAACTCTGTTCCTCTGAGATAGCCGGACTCATTCTGCGTCACGAGTAGAGACTCGTAAGTAATAAACTCTACACGACTGTTGACAAGCATCATGTCCTGGCAGGTCATTTGGTAATTTCATACATTTCTGTATTCAGAAATTAACATTTATTTCGTTTCTATGGGATTATTATCACTGAAGGTATTGCCTCACAATCTTTTTTTTTTCTTGTATATACTTAAATCCATTGAGGGCATCTGTATATAATGGGTTTTTTTGTTAGATAAATAGCTCGAATGTGAAATATGTTATTCAAATTAGCAAAAAGACAAACTTTGTTTAGAATATCGTTTGTGTGCAAATGTTCTTGTTACACCCCAACTTTCACAACAATATATAACGTCCCCATATCTCTGTTGAGTTCATTTACATGACATAAGTCAAAGGAAATGGTTTATGAGTAACAATAAAAACCTTAAAGAACACATTGAAATGCAGATAAGTACAAGCATAACATATTTCCTCTGCTACAAAAACGAATACATTGTTCCTGATGTATTTCCATACACTGTTTAGTTCTGCCATTTACCTGGATTCAAAGTTTGATCAGCTTGAACTGTAAAAACTGTTTCACCCGATCTCTGCTTTGTTAGATTTTGACACCCAGACGCTCTAATAACCTGATATAAAACAAACTGACCACAAGAGAGTACTATAATGTCTAAAACTTGACAAATATGCTGTCCTCTCCCCTTCAGTGATAATCTGTAGAGCTCTCTGCCCTGTCCTGCCAAAGCAGAGGAATACTTGACCTCACTACCCCGGAAAGGGGCTAACTTGAAGCAATGCTCAGCAAGAGTAATCATTGTCACATGTTGATGTGTCTAACCGCCTGAAAACTTGATGAAATCGATAGATCTAATTTTTTCCAATATACTGGCCTCATTAGCCTTTCACTCAAGCGTGGGCGAGCCTAGAACCAAAAAAGGGCGTCAGCAGTTAAGATTTTTCTTTTGTACAGACAGCCATTCTGTCATCAGAAATACAGCTCTGCGGGTGGCTGCAGACCCAAATCAAACTTCAACTTCTGTAGCCCAGGACCCATACGTGATGCTGCAAAATAGTAGCTCAACATCTTGGCATTTATGCAAACCAGACTATCGGGGCTTGTTGTGTGTACCTAATAAATAAGCTGTCTTGCTTAAACCTAATATTCCTGTCTACACCAGTGTTAAATACCTGCACAACACAACAACAACAGGTAATATAACTCACCAACACTTGCTATTGGACTGTGGTCCTTAACTTGTGTGCATTCCTGAAACTGCTGTCCCATGGTCTTCAGTGACTTAATTTAGAGCCCTGCAGAAGATGGTGAAATCCATCCTTACATTGGCAGATCTTTGCCATTTATCACTGAACATCGGTTATTATGAGGGCAGTTATGATGATCCAGTGAAGGTCACCTGAAGAAGAAGTGGGACAGTTTTTAGAACTAAGCTGGGTGGAAGAAGTGGCAGTTCAGATGGCTGTAGGCCAGAAAGGCGAAATGCCAGGTGTCCTCTTCAGTGCGTAGAAGGGCAGCCAACATCCACCATCTGGAGTGGTTTGGTGTTGTTCTCCCACCTGGTGTGCATGCTAGAACTCATAGTACAGGTGTGTGCGTGGGGCGGTGTGAGGTGGAAGGCTGCAACACTTGGTTACATCCAGTACGGGAGGTTGAATGGCATTCACCTTGGGGGTGTTTTTCAAGTTTTAACCATGGAACCTTGACGAAAAGTAATCGCGCCTTTGTTGACACAGGAGTGTGAATCACACAGGCATTTTGTGCCGATCTACTCGCTGTCATTAAATACTCCCACAACATTTTTCTGGACTTAAAATGCCCAAATTCTGAGTCATCAAGGTCTTGCACCTAACTCGTCAAATGGGAATGTTTGAGATGTAAAAACATGCATGAGTATATCAGTGCTATGTGTAAGCTACAAATTTAAAACTAGATATTAACCATAAAGTCAAGAGTATCTCACTTCCTTTTAAGGTAAAAGTATTCAATATTACATGTCTCCTGGCTCCAAGTGACATTATTAGTCCCCTTTTAACATGATAACAAAAGGCAATTTACTAGAAATACTTTAAGAAAGAAGTTTGAATTTTGAATTTACTATTTTTTCTAAGTATGGAAAAATCGCATTTTGATTACCATCTCTTACAGCAAAAACCTTGGTGCAAGCACTTAATCTTCCAGCTCTCATTCTGTGAAGACTCACAGTCTCAGGCATCAGCTTCAATCAATAGACCATCATCAACCCTACCGACCAAATCCAAAGTTCTGAAAAAGAAAACTTTGAGTTTTAGTACCGTATATGGACTTCTCCTTTTTTAATTTGGACACTTCATATTCCAGAGCTCAGGATAAGCGGCAGATGATGGGTGGATATTCCAGAGCTTCTCAACCTTTTTAGGAACAGACCCCGTAAATCATGGTGCCAAGGGTCCATTAACTCTACTAACCATGCCAATTTTTTCCAGGATTTTTTGTACATTTTAGGTGAATTCTTGACGAATATTACATAATTTACTGCTCATATATACAGATGTTTTTCTTGTTTTTTTCTTTTTCTCATGATATTTTCATAAGAAAATTTTGGAAAAAAAAACAACCAAGCAATCTGCAGAGGAAAAAAATGTGAATGAGCAAAAATATTTACCCAAAAAATTGACCAAAATTGGAGAGTTTTATACTTCTTTTAAATCCAGAGACTAAGCTTGATAAATGCAAATCCACAAAGGTTTTTCTAAAGTGCATTTCTTGATTTCTTGTGAAAAGGGCTATAGTGGGGTCCTTACACCACTGTAGGAGCCCCTGGACCATTCTGTGGCCCAGCAGACATCAACAGGTATCGGTGATTTCACTGTGCAATACACAAGCAAAGAAGATCACCAATTCTGAACCACTTCTATACTTTTCACATTAAATGCTCCATTCCACTAGAAGTGGTTTTTTTTCAGGATATGCACTTCCATTTTCCATGCTACAACGAGATGTTTATTATTATTATTTATTTATCAATACTTATCTGGATACACTGTGGACGGCAAAGTAAGAATTTCACTGTACAGGGAAACACATTTCCAGACTGTACACATTGCAATAAATTTTTTTTATCTTGAATGTTTCACTTTAAGCACTCCGCTCCTCTCTTTCTCTGTCCTCTTTGTTCCTACCCGCATCTCCAAAATCGGAGACAAGGATGCAGTCATCGGATGACACCGGATGCTCATCCAATCAACTTGGATCGAGGTTTTTCCTCCTATCGTTGAGACACTGTAACTGCATCATGCTGTGACCAACTGAAGTCAGGTGACAGCTGTTAACCTCCTGCTTTGTTTCTTTTCTACTTGCCTCCGAGCTGTGTCTCCTATGCAAAGACAAGATCTTATGACTCATAGTCCACTTGTGACTTCTGAAATGGCTTAATTTAGGAATAATCTCAACAACCTTGTTTGTTAATCCATTATCAAGTTTCTATCATAAATGTTTTGTTTCTTAATTTGATAATATGCTCTTTACATGCAGAATCTACACCCTATTTACCTGTCCATTCTGGGACAGGGATTCATCTTTGAGCTGAATGCAGTGACAGAATGTGTCATACATTGTGATTGTTAGAACTCCTTCCCCAAAAGAAATTACAAAAATTTTACTAAAAAGGGGAAATTAATGCCTTACTCTTTCAACTCACCTATTTTGTAGAGCGAGAAATGTCCGTCAGAGACAACAATAACAACAGAGAAGGCAAACCTTTCATCTATTAAAATTAGATGCAGACCCAAAGCTCCTCTGCTTCTTTCACTATGGATTATTGGACAGAAATCCCACAATCTATTGTAAGATAAACTATACTTCAGAATCACTTCAATAGAAAACATTTAGCTTATTGGTTTAATACCGTATCCTTCTGTATGGAGAGGCTGTGTTTTATCACCTAACCAGCAGTGAATGTATAGTTTTCTCTAAGCTCATACACATTTTGAAGAACATAGATCTAAAAAAAATTCAAGTTTCATATAAAATACGAAGAGATAATAGACCAGAGTCTACATCCGGTGTCAGATACTGGCACCTTTCCAGTGAAAAAGAACCACTTGGAGACAAGACAAAACACTGATGGGGATTCATGCACGAGTTAAAAGTAGGACGGAACTTTTAAGCCTATTTTGTTATATAACATAGCAGGTAATTGAGTTCCTAATATGTGCAGATTACAAAGGAATATTTATCCTGACAAAAAAGGTGTGCGAGGATGCGATCTCTGACATCATCTTTCTTTTTCTGCAGCAAACATCAGTTCAACATTCAAGAGGCTCCTGAAGCTAAAGAGAACACCAAAAGCCATAGAAATCGGCCCCAAATGGAACACCGTTAGATTTTGTTTCCATATAAATAAATGACAAAATATTGAGTTGAACAAACATGTTGGATAAAGTCTGTCTTCAAGTTTCAGATCTAAATTTTACTCTGCTAGGTTTGAGATGTCAGAGCAGTTGAACTGATTTTAGCATGTTTATTGCATGCCCAATGTTTGTGATGACTCTTGGCACTCAATGGTGAATGAAAAAAAAAAAAAGCTTTTTTGATAGGTTGATAAGGTTTTTAAAATATATCAGACTCCAGTTGATGAATGAGGAAATTGAAAGAGAGGGAAGGGAAGAAGAGGTGACGACTGTCGACCACAGAGTAGCAGAGATTAGTAAAAGTGAAGTGAGGAGGGCGAGGAAGAATGGATGAAGAGGATGAAGAATGGAAAGGCAGTTGGCCCAGATGATATACCTGTGGAGGTATGGAAATGTCAAGGAGAGGCAGCGGTAGAGTTTCTGGCTAGATTATTCAACAGGATCCTAGAGAAAGAGAAGATGCTTGAAGAGTGGAGAAGAAGTGTGATGGTGCCCATTTTTAAGAATAAAGAGGATGTGCAGAATTGCAGTAGCTATAGAGGGATAAAGTTGATGAGCATACAATGAACTTATGGGAGAGAATAGTGGAAACTAGACTGAGAGCAGAAGTCAGTATTTGTGAGCAGCAGTATGGCTTCATGTCTAGGAAGAGTACTATAGATGCAGTATTCGCTTTGAGAATGCTAATAGAGAAGTTCAGAGAAGATCAGAGGGAACTGCATTGGCCTTTTGTAGACCTAGAAAAAGCATACGACAGGGTGCCGAGAGAAGAACTCTGGTATTGTATGAGGAAGTCTGGAGTAACAGAGAAGTATGTTAGACTGATCAAGGACATGTATGCTGGTTGTGAGACAGTGGTGAAGTGTGCTGTTAGGTGAAACAGAGAAGTTCAAGGTGGAGGTGGGACTTCATCAGGGATCAGCTCTGAGCCCCTTCTTGTTTGCAGTGGTGATGGACAGGCTGACAGATGAGGTTAGACAGGAATCCCCATGGACCATGATGTTTACAGATGATATTGTGATCTGTAGTGACAGCAGGGAACAGGTTGAGGAAAATCTTGAGAGGTGGAGGTTTGCTCTAGAAAGGAGAGGAATGAAGGTTAGTCGCAACAAGACAGAATATATGTGTGTAAATGAGAGGAACCCGGGTGGAGCGGTGAGGCTACAGGGAGTAGAGATCAAGAAGTTGGAGGATTTCAGGTACTTAGGGTCAACGGTCCAGAGCAACGGAAGGTGTGGAAAAGAGGTTAAGAAATGGAAGACCGAAGAGAAGATTTATGGACGTAGTGAGAGAATATATGAAGGTAGTTGGTGTGACAGAGGAGGATACAGAGAATAGGGTTAGATGGAGGAGGTTGATTCACTATGGCGACCCCTGAAAGGGAAAAGCCGAAAGGAAAAGAAGAAGAAGAAGATCAGACTAACACCATGGTCTTCATTCTTTATATATGTAAGTAAGGATACATGGATGAAGCTTGACCATGACAAAAGGCATATACACCACTTGATTTGATCTGGTTTGAGAGGGACGCTGAAATGGTCCAGTTGATGGTATGATTTATTTCATACATTCTGGAACATCGATCCAATTCAGTCGGTCACCTCCTTAAAGTCAAAGATATACGGGTAGAGATGGTCTGGGCTTGCAGTTCGATGTACGGTGATTCCTTCAGTGAGGACTCACCTGGCATTATCCTCTGCCCACTGATGACCGAAATGGGAAGCATGAACTGGACCCGGTTGCAAAAAAAAAGAAAAAAAGTTTTAAATTCCAATTTGTTTGGATTATTGACAATGATTAGATGTTGAGTCTTCAAAGTTTCAAGTGAATCAAGGCATTATTTTCAGTCAGCAGCAATGAAAGAGCGGTGTTGTTTCCTATATCCAATGCTACAAGCAGGGCAAGGGCCCCAGCTGTAAAAGTTGAACTTTGTACTGGAATGCATGGTCTGTGGTGATTGTGTCGGTTGCTATCACAGCAGTTACATCATTATCCCACTTTAGATCCATCAGTGGGCAGGTACCTATAAAAAAGAAAAAAAAGTAAACCAACTCATGTCTTTAAAGTGATTGTGGTGCCAAATTAGGCTAATGTCTAATATAACATTGGGTATTGTTAAATTCTAAGGAAGAATGGACTGAATCAATTTTTTTGAGATAAACATATTTTTCTCTCACGGACTGATTCACTGACATCCATCTTCATACAACTTTGGATACTGGAAACTGAAATAGCAGAGAAGGTGAACTCTACTGAGAAAATGCCTTTTCTGCAATTGGAGAGGTCCTTCAGTTCCCAAGCCCAAGTTTAACCCTTGATAATTAACTAAATCTAAGCATTTTTAAACAGAATCCGACTTGCAGTTTTTAAAGGCTTAGAGAAAAAGAGAAAGAAATATATTATGTTGCTAAAATTTGAAAAAAAACAACAAACAATGCCAGACCTTTGAATTTGACCAACGTTTGCATACCTTATGTCCACGAATTAAAACCTACTTTGCACTGATATTATCCATGTCTTACTGTGTGCCGTTCCCAGATCATAACCATGCGAACCAACAAATAAGTTCTTGTCTTTCAATTACATTGACCAGACACAGTTGCCAAACAAGCCGGTAGGGTGTAAAAAAAATATTTATTAGAATTTTTCTTTACTCATCACATCCCAACATGTTATCGGTTAAAACACGCTCAAAACTATCGATCATTAAGAATATTCAATGCAATATGAAAGGATGTCCCAATGAATTCCAACCAATAAAAAAAGAAAGGCTACACATTTAAAAAGAATGAATTGTTGTCGAGCTTCGAGGCAACAGAGCTCCATGATCCAAAATATTTGAGGCTTAATGCGAAAAAAGTGTACCTGAAACTTGGGACAATTTCGTAAACTATTACATAATGGACACTAAGTACAAGTTGGCTCCTTCTGGTCCGGTGTTTACGCCTATGCTATCAAATGAACGACTCTATTTCCCAGAAGTCATCATCACGCAGGCGCAGAAGGTGTTGCTTGTCAGTGGTAAACAGACGTCAGAAGGGAGTCTTCGCCTCGAGTCAAAACAAAACAAAGCCAAACAAGTCTAAAAGACGGCGAATGAGTGAATATTTGGACAAAGCGGACGACAGTAAGTTTTACCAAACTCGCCGCCCATCAAAATGAGCATTCGGAGGGAGTTATCGGAGGCTTTTCACGGACTTTGCGACATATTGTAAACTCTGGAGTAGCGGGAGCTTATCCAGCTAACGTTACGGTGGCTATCGTGCTGTTCTCAAAGTGCGACGAGTGGGAAGAGACATACCTCCCCGGCAGCTCCACTCCGGCCAACTCCCTGGGATCCGTCTGGTAGTTTGTTCGCCGAGACAGCGGCGCGAAGCTCGGCCGAACTCCGGCCCCCGGTTTTGTAACCACTTCTTCCAGCATCGTGTGCGGCGGCCGGAGTGTGGAGAAACATGGCAGATGGTGACATGCGCCCGGCCGCAATGTGGCCGACCGTGCAGACCTGAAGCACGGAGCTCTCTCCCGCACCTCTCGCCCTTCGATTTTCAGTTCAACCGAATACTTTTCAATTATAACTTTTTCTTTCTTCTTCGTCGAACCTTTCTCCCCCCCGCCCCTCGCTCGACACTTCTTTGTTGGATTGTTTCAGCGGCTTCCACTTAGACTTAAAGACAGACGGCCAGTATCTCATGACTTTTTTTTTCAACTCTTTTGGGTGGTCTGCGAACTAAACCGGTATCCGAACCACCAAGCGCCGCGGGGCTCTACGCCCGACTTGGATCGCCCCGGACTGGTTTGTGACCTCGGTAGTTTGGGGGGGGAAAAAAGGAAAATTGGGTTTAATTTTGTCCATTTTGGCCCGCGGGGCGCGCATACATCACGTTGTTTACACGCCGAGAAGGACAGGGGCTCTCCTGAGAAGCTCCTCTGCCTTTGTAACACAGCCGGCTAATCCCTAGTTGTTGCATTCACGGCCCCAAAGTAAAACGGATGTTTAGTTTGGAGCGAAAGAAAACGAAACGGTCTTAATTGATTCCCTTTTGTGTATCGTGTATCGTGTATCGTTGTTAAAGCACTCGAGACTTTTCGGACTTTTGTATCAGCAGCGATGGTTTTATGTAACATCCGTGGATGTTTCAATATTTTGTCACCCAGTTGTTGGTTGAGCTGAAACTTGTGCAGCTCCAGATGTTTTGTCACTCGCGGCAACTCTGCCACGTTTGTTTTTATTTCATCCAAACAAAGGAACTCCCCAAGCCCTCCTCCTTGCTCTATAAATCGGCAGGTTTATGATAGTTACTATTAAGGAGATTATTTGGGTTCCCTAATCTCCAATCTGAGGATTAACCGAAGCTATTGGTGTGTCCAGATTATTACGTCTCTTTTCTAGGCCTCACTGTTTACACCCCCGCAGTGTATTGTTTTTGTCTCTGGAAAGTTTTCCTTTAAAAAAAAAACAAAACCCAACAACAACAAAAAAACTCGCCATCCGCTTTGTACAAGTTTATTTCCCCCCCCCCCCCCTCCACGGTAGAAGTAAATGTTGTAAAAAGATTCCCGTCTTTTGGGGTTAATTTGGAAGTCCAGAGGATCACCATGGAGGATTCGTTGGTGCCTCCCATTGACCCAGATTTCGAGCCCCAGAGCAGACCCCGGTCTTGCACGTGGCCGCTCCCCAGGCCCGACATCTCGGCTGTCAAACCGGAGGGGGCGGATGGCACCGAGTCCGCCGCCGGGACCCCGCCCGCCGACGAGGACAAACCCAGCGCGCAGCAAATCACGTCAGAGCCGGAGAAGGTCCCGGCGGTCGCCACCGAGGGCGGGGTCGTGGCCGCAGAGGGCGGGGCCATAGCCGGCGTGGGCGGCGCGACGCCCCGCAAGGGATCATCTCGACGCAATGCATGGGGGAACCAGAGCTATGCAGATCTGATTAGCCAGGCCATCGAGAACTCACCTGAGAAGAGGCTGACCCTGGCGCAGATTTACGAGTGGATGGTGAAAACCGTGCCTTACTTCCGAGACAAGGGGGACAGCAACAGCTCAGCTGGCTGGAAGGTAAACGACCATGCTTGCCTCTTAACAAGGATCACTGGTGAAGGGCCTGCTCTTTCAGTCTACACGTTTAAGTGTGTGTCCGTTTCCAATGTTTCAGTATTCAACCCAATTGGTCTGAACCAGTAATCGTTTTTTGGAGCAAAGTATATGAATCAAGTGAATGAATCAAAATGAAGTAAATTAGTGTTTAAGCTCAGCCACAGTTAAATATTGTCAAAGTCGAACTAACTGCACACATGATGTTGCTCAAAAGTCCATGACAAACAGTTGAACTGAACAAAACTAAAATACAATTAAACAGAATCACATGGTGCAGATGTTAACATTTCTACATTTGGAATTAGTCTGATTTTGGCAAGTTAACGATGCAAGTAGAACATTTCAGTGTCAGCCGTCAACAGTTTTTCAATGAAATGTTAGGCCTGATATTGCCATCAAAATCTCCCGCTGAACTGAATGTGTCCGGCTACGAATTGTGATAGAACAAAGCGATCAAGTGATCTTTTACGAGCAACAGCGATGCGAGCAGAAACTGATCTCCTGGGCAAAAAGGGATCACAGCTGAACTGGTTTAACTCTTAAAAACATAAGTCGGTCACTAACAAATGCCAACGGTTATTTCATACATTCAGTGAGATAAAAACAATGAAACAATTTTCAATATTGTAGTCTTTTCAGATCAATATCTAAAAATGTAATCTGTTAATATTATTTTATTTGTTGATCAGTCAGATGTACTGGGGTATCCTTGCTCTTGCTATTACGGTCTTATTAGAAAGGAAAATGGATTAGGTTCTGGGACAAATTTGATTAAGTAATTGCCTTAGTCTTTGTTAGTCAGGCATGTTGTTTCCAGCAAACACCAAAGGATGATCAGTTCAAACAAAATGTCGTCACAGGAACAAACCATGCACATATGCAGCTCACGTTCCAAGACAAATATGACCAGTCATTAAGAGCAACCCGTTGCTTTGCAAATGAAACAGTATGGGGAAACCCCGTGTTAATCACTGATGACTTTTTTTGTCTCAATTTCAGAATTCCATCCGTCACAATCTGTCTCTCCACAACAAATTCTTGAGGGTTCACAATGAGTCAACTGGCAAGAGCTCCTGGTGGATGCTCAACCCAGAAGGAGGAAAAACCGGGAAAGCGCCTCGTCGCCGAGCCGCCTCCATGGACAACAGCAGCAAACTTCTGAAGAGTCGCATGAGGGCCAAGCAGACCAAGAAGCAGGCGGGTGCAGCGGGACTCGGGGGCGCTGCCGGGGCACTGCAGGGTGATGGTAGCGCGGGATCAGGTGGCGCAGACAGCCCTAATTCATCTCAACAGTTTTCTAAATGGGGGGTTAACAGCAGCAGCCCCTCATCTCGCGGCAGTCTGGATGACTCCGACATGTGGACGACCTTCCGTCCACGTACAAGTTCCAACGCCAGCACGTTGAGCGGACGTCTGTCCCCGATCGCTCCGGGTCAGGAGGACGACGATAACTTGCCTGAGGACAGCCTTTTGGGGAGATACACTTCCAGCAGCTTGACTCCCACCCTCACAGAGACCCTCATGGAGGAGCTAGATCTCATCGATGGCCTTACTCTGATGACTGGGCAGCAGGGGGGGGCCAGTCCCAGCACAGCCCCGCCAGCACCCCCCACCCCGCTGCCCTCCGCAGCCACCCTCCTGCCTCGGAGCTCTGGCTTCTCCTCCTTCCATCAGCTGCAACCATCTACTCTCTCTCAGCCCCCCAGTCACACCGGGACCAAGGCCTCTGTCTCCCAGTGTGGACCCAGCAACAAAGAGCCCACGACTTTCAGCAACTCCCTCTTCAACCCCATGTCCAATTCTGACTCTCGTGGGAGCGGTCACTACAGTGCCCACATGCCTTCCAGCCTGGAGGTTCTGCTCACCTCCGACTCCCCACCCCCAAGTGATGTCATGATGACCCAGGTAGATCCTGTTATGCCCAATCCGGGGGGCGTGGGACTGATGGGCCTGGGCTCGTCCGTGGTGGCTGTCAGATCCAAACCCAATCAGCTTTTGCTGAACAAAGGGCTCGAGCCAAATTCTGTGGCGCCGATGGCGCTGCAGGCTCAGCTGCAGCCGCAGCAGCACCATCTACACCACCAGCCACAACAGCAGCAGCCACAGCAACCGCACCAGCATCCCTCTCAGCTTGGGTTGGGAATGATTCTCTCAGGTATGACTCAGGACCCACCGCAGCTCTCAGCTCTTAAAGCCCAGCATGCCGCAGTGCAACAGGTGGGCTCTCACCACGGTGTTGCCTCCAATCCCAATGCAGCTTTGCAAGGAATGGCCCAGTTTGGCGCTGTGTCCTGTTTCCAGGCCAGTCAGGACCGACTGCCCACAGACTTAGACATAGAAATGTTCACCGAAAACCTGGACTGTGACGTGGACTACATCATCAACAGCGATCTCATGGATGGAGATAGCATTGATTTCAACTTTGACCCCATCTTGCCTGGAGGCCAAGGGTATGCAGGCCCTGCCACCACGCAGGGCTCCTCTCACACCTGGGTGCCCAGCTAATTCCTGAGCTGAACGCAGTTACCCAGGTACACCCCCTCCCTTCCTCTCACCATCATCCATTGTAAGATAAACTCATGTTATTCCTTCAACTGAATTGCCTTTTTATCATCTACAGGAACTAATCTACAATCAAGATGACCTCACAAAAATAACCGGTGCATTCCTCCTCCCTGCTGGCCGAAACATGCTCTTTTCAAATATCAATGTTTGTCTTGGACTCTTGACGGCAAACCCAGACCTCATCCATGTCATGTGCCAAGACATGCAGAGGACAGGGAGGAGATTCTGGCTACTTTGGACAACGTGCCCCCCCCCCACACACACACACACACACACACACAATGTTGCAAGATTTTGGCTGCCATTTCTTTTTTTCTTTTTACCCAAGTGTATGGTTTTTTTAAGATGTATGACATAATATTTAACAACAAGTGAAAAGACAAATCAACACACACAACCCTTTTTAAAGGGTCGGTGTTTTAACAATGTTACACCCCAGAAAGCTTTATGGTGGATACGGTACCCGAATACTCTGGTACCTTGAGGGCTTTTGGTATTCGAGCCTCAAATGTTCGTTCTGGAGAAATGGCCAGTTTTCGATTGACCCTTGCCTCAATTCTGCTGCCAGACCAAAGGCTGTTTTATCTGAATGAGGTGCACGTACCCTGCATTGACCGCATGAGAATAACTGAGACTGCATTGTGTGCAGGCGGAAGATAAAGACCAGCTGGTATGCAGTTAAACTCAACATAGAAGACGACATCTTGCCCCGAATTCTGTATGTGGGCTATGATGTTATGTATGAATGAATTTCTCTTTCATTTGAGAAAGAAGGTTAAAGATCATCTTTTTTTTCCCCCCTTCTATGATATTTGGTGATTCACCAGTAAGTGTGTATGTAATTGCAGTTTTGCATTTTTTGACTTCAACCCTCTGTGTTTAAGTGATAGGTAGACATCAGTTTGTGGGTGTTTTTTTAACCCCTGATATGCAGTTGAACTAACAAAATGAAGAAATTTAATTTTTTTTTTTTTTTTTTTTTGAATTTATTCACAGGGCATTCAAGGGTAAATTTATTTGCCAACAAATGATTGGTTGGTTGTGAGTATTATGATGCTTTAGACAGCAGTATGCCTTCACTATCAAATGGTCTACCTGATATATTTTTTTTCCTTGATCATGTGCATTTTCAAAGCACTTAGGTTTCCTGCTACACAGGAGCCCTTTATTAGGATAATACATCCTCATTAGGTTATATCATTTCATTTAAAATAGTTTAAAATCCTTTTAACATGTTGCACATGTACGTAATGACACGCTATGCAGAGTTATCAAGAGAACCTATAATGAAACCTTGAATGAAATGTTAAAATCACTTCTTAAAGGGTATTGCTATTTAATGTTTCCCTGAAGTTTCCTCGGGGGGGTGAGGGATGTGGACGCGTCATGTCACAGTATCCACTCACGGTAATGGTTCAGTACTAACTTAAAAGAAATTAAATCACTGTGTGAGACGTACAAAAAAAGGAATATATTTGGTTATAGTTTTAATATACAATTTTAAGGGGGGTATAAAACGAGATATTGATTCATATGAATATATAACTAATGACAAGTGATGTTTTTGACATTTGAGGAAGAATTTTCAGATCATTTTTAATGGTAATTTTCTATACTTTTATTTTTGTAAAGTTGAAATGCATGTAGATTTTTTTTACATAACCAAAGGAACACTAATATTTGCAATTGCATGGCATTTAGGGATCGCTTGGCTTGACACGGCATCTTGGTGTATATAAGCTTTGCAAAAAAAAGAAAAGCGTTAAAAAAAAAAAAGTTATTTGCCCTGAAATCTGACTTTGAAAAACAACTGAAGCAGTTTGCATCAGTACCTGGCAATCTAAACCATTATTCCCTCTCAGCTGCATTGAATGATTTTGTTTTCTTTTGAGTTTTGCTACATTGAGTTTGAATCTGAGTAAAAGCGACCTATTGTTCTGCTCGACTACACGCCGCGTAATTCTCATCTCAGAACGAGACTAATGGAACCCATTACCTCTCAGTCGGAATAATCACAAAATGGTTTTGCACAAATTTTGACAAAATCGCAAAACAGTTGTTTAAAAAAATATATTTATTCTACATATTTTCTGTAAAGACAGACTGGAAACGTAACAAACCTTATCTTTAAATGTGTAATCTCAAATTTAAGCTCCCTCTTTGAGAACTGTACTTGAGGTGTGTATTTCAGCCTTTCCCTCGTTTTTTGTTTTGACTACCAATATAAAACTCTTAGCATGATGTAACTGTAGCAGGGTGAGCATTATCGTCCTCTTCCCCCTAAAAGTTTTGTTTTGTTTGTATTTAATGTCTCGTTCCTAACTGTATAAGTTGTTGTGATCAGACATGACACCCCTGCAGTTAAACTCTTAATGATATTCATCATTTCACAGTTTCAAGCACATCAGCCTCTGACTTGTACAAAGCACTCTTATTTTTCCTCCACTAATGTTTTCTCCTTTTGAATGGTGCTAGATTTTATTTTTTATGTATTTTGGATCATGCCTTGATGCAATAGGTTCACATCAGGGCCTTTTGAATTTTCCACATAGAGCACAAGGTTCTCGGTTTTTGTTACACTCGCAGTTAACACAAAACCAATAGTCATTTCCCCTGTTTGTTTTTTTATATTGATAAAATCCCCAACTTAATCACTTATCTAGAATTTTGAATAAAAGCCCCACTTGTGAAAACTGCATGATAAATTTTCTTATGATATAAAATCTTAACATTTTATTTTAAAAATGCTGTTATGTATAAACCCTCTCCCCCGAGCCCCCTGTTTTTGTAACTAACAGCCTTTTTTTTTTGAAATGTAACATTTCATAGGAGAGGTTGCAGCAGGTGGAGGAGCGGTGAATGTTTGGTGACTTGTTGCTGCACCAGGCTCTGATGCCTCTAGTTTACAGTTGCCTCCTTAAAAAGGCAGGTGTAGTGTTATTACTCCCCTTGATTTATATATCTACATATTTTCCTCCTTGCTATCCTTTAAGTAGCAGTTAGACCCCGTATGCCGTATGGTTGTTTTTAAATTGCCCCATTTGATACAGTATTTTTAGTAGTCAGCAAAGGCTGTCTTTTATCCAATAGGGGTTGGGTTAATGCGGATAAATGAGTTTCGAATAAGCCAATCATGTTTATCATTTTTCTTGATCGATAGTTGCCCCATTCTCCATCTTTTTCTTTATTTACACTCTTGTAAAGTCATCCAGAGATGATAAAACAGTTCTGAACAGCAAAAATAAATTTAATAAACTACTTAACCAATGACGTGTTGCTCTCTGGTGTAAAATGACTGAAATGCATTTGAATGTCCCTTTTCAGCAAAAAGTTTCACATCTCTGCCACTGAGGGGCGCAGCTGTCCACTTTCTCCACAGCCCTCCTTTTGAATTTGGAAAAAACTCAGCTTTAAGGGTATTTTTTTCTTGACGAACTCGACATACTTAACCAGAAAATGATAACATCACAATTCATTTATGGGACAACATTTGAATCATCTGGAAAGAAAGGTTATCAATAATGTCAACATGGTCAGTACATGGCAGATACAGCCACAATTTGACCAAATTAAAGCCGCTATGGCAAATTTATTGCCCCCTGGATTTGATAAAGTATATATATCAATTTATCAAATAATCAGGCCTGTCACAGTCGGTACACTAGATTTGTTGAGAGATATGAAATCGACTGTCAGGTATTATCTTTGCTCAATAATTTCGATGAAATTTTGTTAATGGAGGAGCTAATGAAATGTGTTCCAACAATTTTTTTCTTAATGAAGAGGAATGAAATAGTTGAATCTCATCCAAACATAGATTTAGTTTCCAAGCACATTATACATTATGATTCTGTTTATGTGTAATATTTACTGTGATTCTGAACCTGGGATTTTTTTTTTTTTTAATCTCAAAAGTTGGTTACTTTTTTTTTTTTTGTCAGTGGTCATTTAATTAATTAAAAAATGAAGAGATAATGCCAAAACTAAATTCACAATTAATCAGAGTAATTTTTCTTCTAGAACTAGAGAGAAACTGTCCAAAAATTATAATTAGCAAGAAAAGAATTTAAATAAAAAATGTGCCTGAAATCTATTTTCTGGCCCAAACCACCAAGAATGACCGATATTTTACCTTTGATATGAAACAAAATGAAACAAATTCTTCATTTATAAATTTAAAAGGTCACATCAGTGATACTATATTTAGAGGCCTCATACAAAGAAAATCAAAGACGCAGTCATTACTAGTAGACACTTTGAATGGTGTACCAGATACAAAAAGTGAAATGACTGGATACTGGATGAGTAAAGCTGTGACATCGAGGTTATTCCTTTCGAGGACACAGGAAGAGATGGAGCAGGTGAGACAAAGGACAGAAGACGAGTTATTTTCATATAGCATCTTTATAGAAAACATTTCTTCACATTTTCAAAAAACTTTTTTTGTCTTTCATTTATTTCCTTTTTTTTTTTTTTTAAATGTTCATTTTCCTTTTTTTTTTTTTTTTTGCTCAGTTTTATTTTTATCTGCTAAATCATAACAGTTCAACATCCATCTGTGTCAAAGGCTCTGAGCTGAGTTTCAAGGGGCTTTTAAAAGGTGTTTGTTAGAAAACACAAGTACTTACAGTTTAAAATCAGAAATGGTGCCGACCAACACCAAGTAAAACACATTTTCATTCCTGTGAGAAAAGCCACCAACTGCAGTTGTCAGATGGGGGGTGGGGTGGTTCCCGGCTATAACTAAAGCCCACATCCATCCTACAGTAGTCACATCCCTCCCCTTCAGGAGCACTCCAGTTGTAGCCTGAAGGCACCTGTGTTGATGATTTTGCATTTGTAGATATGCACTTCTGTTTGTTTCTACATCCTACTAAGTGCCTAAACCCTAAATAGGCTGTCACACCTCTACGTCTACCCAGGCTGCAGCACAACAAGCAGGTTTTACCCATAAACAAGACAAAAAGTACTCTAGTTTACAAAAAAAGTAGAAATAAAAAGACAAAGTGTTTCAACAACCAGTTTGCACAATGTACTGCTTTGCAAATTGTACCATGGATTTAACTTCATAATCAGCTTTGATATAACTCTCTCTCATACACACACACACACACGCACTCACGCACACACACACATTTTCTGACAAAACGCTTTGCAGAAAAAAAAAAAAAAAAGAGTCTGATTTCAACTTAAACTTATGACCAGTGTAGAATCTTTGTCAAATCAATTTGTTGCTGGACAGCTGTGAAAGGCTGAGGGTTCTGAAACTTTGGCGTTTTATTCAGTCTCTGATTTGATCACTCCTGAAGCGTGTCAGTATGAAAAAAGAACTATATAATAGTCTTGTGACTGGCTCAGCTTATTTCTTTACTGCACAAAACAGCTCACTGACCTCTTCAGCTTAATTTTCTCCTTATAATTTGCTAATTGACTGTAATAAATCTTGCATATTAGAGCCCGACCGATGCTTGAATATTTGGGGCCAATCATCAGATCAGCCAGTGAGAAGAAAACCTTAAAAAAAAAAAAACCAAAAAAACCCGAGCCTATCTGAGAGTGCTGTATATTTTACTAATTTATGTACACTTGTTCCATGGAACAGTCTAATCTAAATATAACACACATATACAATAATCTAACCAACTACACAAGAATTTACCAAACTATGGTGGAGTAGAAAATTTAAATATCCACTGAAGCACACATATCTCTAAGTTGTACTTAATTACACAAGTCTACATGTACTGATTAACATATACCAAAACACTAATGTGTTTGAGATTCTTAATGCTGCTTTGTTCGGAACCACCGCTTCAATGGACTGAGCGCCAAACAGACATGCAATACTTCTTTTGATAATCAAATATGTCATCTTGAACATGAAAACGCTGCTGATGTGCTCAAACAAGTCATCTGTTAACTGCTACTTAGCAGAAGCTGCAAACACCACTGCGGGAACACTGCATAATCCATCTTTTGTAAATAAACAACTGAAAACATTTTGTTTGGTCTGAATATACGGTATATCATATTACCATTAATTGCAATCCGGCTGAACAACATATTGATGCATTTTGAGCCTTCACCAGGCTGATCAAGAAGGAAAGCTAAAATTGCAGAATACGCACTTGGACAGGAAGGTATAACAGGACGTTTATTAACCTTCCTGAACCGCATCTCACAACTGGCTAGCATCACATGAGTCCGACACTCAGCGGACTCAACCCACCACTGCGTAAACCAGTTAGGTACTCTACTCTGCTAATCATCTGCTTGGCTAAGGCAGCAATGAGAATACTGTAAACAAACCAGAGTGCACACTGCTTGACCAATCAACAGTTTCATGGTACGATGGCGTCTATTCTGACCTACAGTCTGTTGAATAAAACTTTCCACAAATGTGCAGATTCAGGTGTGTGTATCCCCCCCCTCAGAAAAAACAAATAAAATAAAATAAAAAATAAAATAAAACAATAAAAATCGGTCAGGCTCTATTCCACATGTCCCTCATCTTTTGAATCCAAATTGATTTTTCGGCTGTGAATATAGTCAAATGATAGACGGTTTAGTTTTTTTTTTTATCATTCCCTTGCAGGAATTTATTTCTCTGCATTTAAGCCATCATGGATGAACCATGAGCAGTTGGCAGCCACTTAGTGGTGCCAGGGGAGCGGTCAGGAGTTCAGCGTCTTGCTCAACAACACTTCGACAGGCTTGGAGGAGCGCGCCAATTGAACCAGGAATGTTTGGTTCCAAGGTTGACCACTCTAACCCTCTGAGCCACACTGCCCTAAGTTGAAATTTTTGTAACTTTGCTCAGAAATCTGGGGTTGAAAACAGAGGAAAATCTGAAATTTCAAGGACAAACAGTTTAAACAGTCCAGTGGAGAAAAGGCGCAAGACACGCGGTTTCTCCACTTCTACTAATGAGCATACTTGTATTATAAATATATAAAGTTTTTAAAAAGTGCTTATTAAAAGAAACTATAGTGATGTGATTACTTCCAGCAGTGTCACCTATGTTTGTTCTTGACCAGCATTAATACAAAATGTTCTGGTGATCAAAACTGTTATCTTTCAATGGTGCCAACACTGACTAGGATTGTCCCAAAAAACAAAGTCCCTGGTCTCCCAATAACATTCATTTCTCTTGTACAAAAAGATATTTTTGGGAAAGCATGATTAATATAAAAGGACTGCTGGAACTGAAAAAGATGACATGCTGCTCTAAAGAAACAGCTGCAACCAAGACTTCGTAGAAATTAAAAACTCAAGCAATAATTGCACATAACCTTGGAGATCAGTGATGTCCAACATGTAGACACCAGGACAGGAGACTTTGCTGACTGGATGGAGGAGGGGTGGCACACTGTGGCATAAATACATTTAATCTGAGAAAAAAAGGACCACATTCATGAGACAGAGCTCTTCAACCATGGCGCTCTCTGCCCAAGTCAATGTCTATTGCTGATGTCCGTCCTCCTGTCTTTGCGTCTCTTGGTACTGATGAAGACGTTCAGCCTCGTACCTCTCCCAGCACTTAGGCAATCATATATTGAGTGATGGCTCTCAGAGCATATAGAAGCTCAGCCTGCAGCCGTGCCTCCATGATGAGCAAATTCACATGTATCTGAGGAGGGAAAGTATGACCAAGGTCAAAGGGTTAACACAGGCTCACACTTACTTGATAAAAATATTGAACACATACAACAAAATGTGTGTCAACTGTGAAAAGTCTTTGCAGTCAAGGGTCCTCTCACCCGTTCTGACGGTTTAGGCGGAGCCCAGCTAAGTGGACACGCAGGAGTCTTAGTGGTGTCCGGAAAACAAGCAACGGCCTTGATATATAGCTTCAAATCTCTCTCCAGCAACTGGTTCACTTCTCCATAATCATAATCATCATACCTGCGAGAGCAAACACACAGTTGTTCACTTGATGTGAGGAGATGTTATTTAATTAATTGACAAAACCATGACATTAAATGAAGTCTCACCGTATTCCTAACACACAATGGATGTAGTTCCAGATGGCCCTTTTCAGGTCAGGGCTGTGCAATGATGGGAGTGTGGTCACACTGCGAAATCTGTCATCGAGCAGGTGTCCAATTTCAGAGTACAACCTGTTGACTAAGGAAAAGCCGTGGTCCTCCCATGAGTAGTCCTAAGGAATGGATACAACAAGTCAGCATTAGAGGATTCACCTTAAAATAACATACTTTTTTTCTCAAGCCTTGTTGGGACCTAATGTCATGTATCCTGAGTTCTCCAATCTCAAACTGGTCGCTTAATGGCAACCCACAGTTTCTTGTACACCTTGACCTGGACATATTGCAGGACTGTGAGCATCGCCCTCTGTATGTGACACTATTTTCCCATTTACTGGGTAGAATTAAAATTTCAAAAAGCATATAAAGACCTCTCCTTGCTTGCTCTCTTTCTTCTTAAAAGTACCTCTCCTTTTTCACATCAGGCACAATCTCTCAGTGACCTCATATCAACCTACAAGAGGGGGCATGGTAAAAATGTAACTTACACAAACAAATCGATGATTGTTTGACAAAATCCACTGTAAAAATGAACATGATTTTGGGCTTTGTTGGTATTTTTCACGAAATGGAGAACAACACCAGCTTTCTGACTTACAAAACCCCAATTTTAATACCCCAGTCAGCGATGAAAATGTTATCAGGAAATGTATCAAAATGAATCATATTCATTGATACAATCCTCACTTTCCACTGTTTATTATGTATTTTCATATTCATCTGGTGACTTGTGGGAAATTATTTACACCCTTTGCTTGAATAAGATTCTGCAGTTGAAACTGCTGCTGGTAAAACAATTCTTTTTGCCTTTACGAAGAGTTGAGATAAAATAACACACATATTAATTCCAAAAGAATGTGAAATAAGGTCATAATAGCATGAGATTTTTGACACAGTATGACGGCACACACCACTAAAGAGATATCAGGACTTAGAACTGTTAAAGAAAATGGAGATGAAGGCTTTTTTCAATTAAACAACTGCTGTATGTGGCCTTACATACTTTGGATCCCTGTGAACATATGTCATGTTCATGTCTGGTCTGAACTCGGCCAAAGATAACAAGTCAAGTAAAGTGAGCTGTAACATGCACCATAAATTTGGCCTACAGTCAACATAGAATGAGGTCAAACTCCAAACTAAAGCTGAAACACTTACTTAAATAGTGGTCAACAAAAAAATCTACTCTTTTGGGTACATCAGAAAATGATCAAGAGAATTTTCATTTTCAATATATTTTGATTTTTGTTAAATAATACATTTGAATTAAATGGTCAAAACTTATAATTGTAGTCTCATAAAACATTGCATTCTATTCAGGAATAAACATGATGACCAAATCTATTCCTAATTAACACTGATTTCATAAAGTATACAAATGTATGCGAGAAATGTGATATAAAATTGGGTTTTTCTCATTTTTAAAGAAATATGCTAACCCATTGGAAATAAACATTTCTGATGGAGCCCAAAAGATCTAAAAAGTTCACTCTACCTGGACTCTAAATACTTGGAAGTGGTCCTCATCCCTGCGGGCAAACTCCTGATAACAGAAGTCGGGGTCAGTGATGAAGCGCAAAGGGTCTGCAAAGCATATAATCTCCTCCTCTTCTTCCATATCTAAAATGTAAGGTGATGGAAGCCAAGGAAAGACAGAGTCCATCAGTGAGGGGTTGAGGAGTTGTGCCCGTACACTCATGACCTGAGTTCGTGCCTGGCCCCGTCCACCTAGTTTACCTGCTTGTTGGAGTGTGTTGGTCTGCAGCAGACGCTCTTCTCTCTTCTCTCGCTCCTCCTGGGATTTGTGAAACCTCTCCTTCAGACATACTGTGTCACAACTGGAGTCCAGAGACTGTACAACACCAGACAAAGTTCAGATTAGTTCAGTACATTAAGCACCTTTTAAGGAATGGATGCCACTGCCTGCTCCTTTTGGTACATAATCTCCTCAGGCAGTGATCATGAGAAAATAGATGAACATTTGTATGTCCAAGTCACATTATTATCATTTTTTTTTAAACAAAGAACTCTCTTTATTTTCAAATTTAGCTGTGTGAAATAAATCCTTGGACTGAATCACAATGTTCATGCAATAAATTCTGGTTTAATTATATCTGTTCTGTAAGGGAATCTCCTATAATGAAAACATGAATTCTCCTTAAAAACATTTTTCTACACAGGAACTCTTAAAAACAGTAATGCTATCTTTGGCCGTAATGCTGAGATGATAAGTCAATTTATAGGGTAGTCAATGAAAATAACAAAGACTTCTTTCTGTCCTTTCAGCTATCACAGTTCTGATTCCTTTCAATATACTTAAAACATGTAGTAACATAACTGTGGAATTCATAACACAATAATTAATCATAGATGTAATAATTTATGAGACATAGCTGGGCTGCACAGACTTTGATGATTTGAAGAAGTATTGCCTTAAATATTGTAAAATCCTTTTAACTACGAACAAAATGTTGAACATGTACACACACACAAACATACACAATAATAAATATGAATGAATATTTAGTTATTTTTTAAGACATAATATTTAAATCAAGACTCAGCTGTTACCCGCCGTCGTGTTTTGTGCTCAGAGGTAGTGGCAAGCGACTGAGGCACATTGGTGTTGCCGTTAGCAGCATCAAAGGGGCAAAAGGTCGGTGGTGTACCATTAGGAGATTTGGTGAGAGGGATAAAGTCTGATTCAGCATTGGAGCCAAACACAAAGCTGCAGAGGGAATGGCAGTGGGCCAGAATCACCACGGCCTGCACCAGTTCAGCCAGTGACCAGCCCTGCTCGCCCGACTTTAGCAGTGTCTGAAGGGAACAAAGAAAAGAGGAAAGGATTGAACCAGTCAAATCAACAAATTTACATCAATATCAAAGGATCACAAAATTAGCACTGTCTGCTACGATTCATATCAATGCTGTGGGCCAACAATTGTTGTTCTTGGCTGTACCTGGATGTGTGAGCAGGCAGTGAGCCAGGGTTGGTGGGCCAGCACCTTATTGATGTGGTCAAGGAGGCGTAGACGAGGGGGCGCTGCCTCCAAACCCTGCAACCACAGGGGGTCTCCCCCCACCCTCAAAAACTGGGCAGAATGTAAATACACCAGGTAGTTGCAGTGATGTCTTGCGGCAGCCTGGAAAGAAGAAGGTGAGCAGACTGACTCAAGTAAATGACAGACAAAGAAGAGCTGGATTCTGCTTGCATCCATCGAGGTAGCCGTAACTGACCATGATGGCGATGTAATGGCGGTGTGGCAACGGCAGGGGACCATCCATGTGCAGGATGTAGTGCTGTGTCCGCAGGAAGCTCTCCAAGTACTGAGGGTGAGAGGCCATCTGTTGGGAGACAGCATCCACACTCCCCCTGCTGACCAGAGCCTTCATGA
Organism: Fistularia tabacaria; assembly: GCA_901007705.1. Lineage (NCBI taxonomy): Eukaryota > Metazoa > Chordata > Actinopteri > Syngnathiformes > Fistulariidae > Fistularia > Fistularia tabacaria. Next base: position 174,084 of record CAAKHD010000678.1, read on the forward strand.
ACAGTAGTGACACCCGTTCTTTGTCACTGTTCACCATTGCCTACGCCAAGATAGAAAAGCAGGGAGAAGGTTTGACACTAAAACTGATATCTGTTTATAATTTAAGGATGTTGTTAAACACAATTGCAAAGGCATTGAGAAAGCTGGCATTGGAGAACAAACTTCCAATTCACAAAAGTTTTTTTTATTTTTATTGAGGTAACAGAACTGAAGGAGATATGACATGTTAAAGTACTTAATGCATTTTATTGAAAAGCTGAGCAAAAAAATCTGAACATTGATGAACGTTATCTTAAAAATGTCAATGGACCAAAAGTGACAGCTGTGAGTACTGAATTGACCTGGGTTTTGCATAATGGCATGACCTAATATGTTATACCCTTTAAAGCTCTATTCAAAATCAGTCAAATTAACGATGTGGAGGAAGAGTTTGAATTTATTTAGTATATAAAAGAGACTGGCTCAAGATTAGATTTACGGTCAGTGTTCATGTGAAGACAATATATGCCCGAGCTTTGGACTGGACTCATGTTCCACTCCTTAAATCATCAGAGCAGCAGCAGTCTTAAAAAAAACCAAAAAAAAACAGCAGTGTTGATGCTTTGATACCAGCGCCAAAAGCAAGTGACAATATTCCTTAATCCTTGCAGATTGATTTTTTTCCCAAATAAAACAAGGGCAAATTGATACCCAAAGTTATGTTGACAGCAGCAGGATGTGACACTTGAAACAATTTTACATTCAGAGAAAATACGGTAAAACCAAATGGGAACACGTTTGAGCTTCTCTCACAATCAAAAGCCTGATATATGACTTAACTCACGGTCAACACTCCGATCTGTTGTTTGAAATTGGCCCAGAAGTTAGAAGCTCAAACAAAGAAATCAAAGTGAAAATTGGATTGAGGAGGCCCAAGGAGGAAAGTTCCCCCAGCAGCCAAGAAATGGATGCAGCCAAACACACAAAAATAGGATCACCTGGGCCAAAGAGCCTGAAGCCAAGAGAAATAGACCCATACAGAGAGGGGAGCAGGCCTGCCCTCATAGGCAAAGCAATTTAATACCACTCTTAACATCACACAATTGCCTCTAGGAAAAAGTATTTGGGACATCCAGGCTGCATGTGAAACCCCACACAGATCAAAGTCAAACGGTTGACTGCAGTGTGAATTGTGAAAACACTGGAAAGATGATTCCTTTGGTCAGCATGGTAGATATTGGGTTAGTACTGCTCCCTAACAGCACGCACATTGAAAAAGTCCAGGGATTTAAATGTGAACTGTCCCTGGCTCTAACTGACACGTTCTTTACGTCTGTGGGTTTCTGCTGAGTGCCACATATTCCTCCACCTATTCAAAAGGTATGTGTGTTAGGACTAAACATTTCAATCTGTGGCCCTGAATAAGCCAAAAGTATAAAAGAAAAAAAAATTGCTTGCTTGGATTCTTATTGGTCTGTCAAATAAAAAAAAAACCAAAGTCTAAGTTGTCGCGCCCGATTGAGCTGAATTAATCTGAAATGAGGGGTCTTTTTATTTCATTCAAACCCCATACAGCTCTTTGGCATGCAGCACCATGTTATCTGCTTGGTAGCTCCGTGATGTGGTATTTCACTTCTCCCTGCAGTGAATGAAGTTTTCCTTTGGATCCCAAAAGAGGCTCCACCTCTTGACCTAAATAAGAGTCCACACTAAAATCTTGAGAATAACACAGTAAACATTTTGCAAATTAATTTCCATCTGTTATGTACATGTCCCATGAACGACCATTTATTCTTAACGAATGCATTTTGAAAAAAAGGCACGAATGCAGTGACTAAAGAGAGCTGTAATTGGCAAGACACAGGCCCTCCTAACCTACTCTTATCTGTCCATGTAAATGGGAAATGGTGAGCAAAGGATATTGGACATAGGTGCCTGCCAATCAAACTCCAAGAGACATGAGCATCTCTTAAACACTAGCGGTCCTGATTAGTATTCTCTGTTGCAGAATGTAGGTCACACCATCAAGTAGGGCCTAGGTTGTTCAATGAAAGGAATAAGACATTTATGCTAACTGGCACTGCAAGGACCATCACCATATCAAGCAGCAGGAATTGCTAAGTGCTATAGCATAAGCTAGTGCTGCCACAGATTATACTTTCTGTTTACTTTGACAGATTAGTATACAACTTGACAATCTGGCAGATTTATTCGAAAAAAAGCCAAAATATAAACTTTTAATCCTTTACAATATTGACATGCTTCTGGTTTAAACAGATCAATGTTTAATTGATTGTACTAAGTATGTTTTTATACTAATGACAGATTAATGAGTTGACACATAATGGTAATTATCCATTTCAATATGAAGGAAAAAAATTTCTGCATAATTATTCTCACTTCAGAGGCCTTATCAAAAGGTGAAGGCTGAAATGACAATGCTGAGCATCATACAAAGGTTGCCTACTTCCTTTAACTTCCTCATCAAACATCATCCTTTAACAAGATTAATCCAATCTACAACAGTGGTAGAGTAACTCACAACTGCAGGGATTCTGCCAGTAGGCCTTGTTATTTTCCAGCTTTAAAATCAAGTAAGGGCAATTTGATATTCACCATGCCTTGCTCATGAAAAGTTGCTGTATGCGAATACTGTGCAAACAAATACATTTGAAGCTTCATCTACAAAACATACCTGTAATATAAGAAGGACCCTTACTTTATAAAAAATAGAAACTGAATTAAAGAAATCTGTAAACCTACTGAAAATTTAATTGACTGCTTTAGTCACTTCACTCATTCTTTGATTGACAAGAAGAGAAATATGAAGAGACAATAATAAATCTTGAACAGATTAAAAAAGGGGGATTTACTGTCAGTGTCATTTCAAAAATGAAGAAGAAATTGATGGTTAATTTCATAAACAAGCTAGGACAAATATGACAGAGGAAGTCAATTTCAAACAGGAACTACAGTTGATCTGTGTCTTCACATTGCAGGAAATGAAACAACCTACAGCTTTAACTGATGTCACCCAAACTAGATCAAAAATGAAACTCGACTAAAACCTACAGTAAGTGGCTGTGGTTATTTTAGAAAATTCCAAAAATGTATGACCTTTGTGTGTTTGTTTTGAAGGGTCAATCGGAAAATAAAACCAACCAAGACTAACTGATTTTATCTTTTCCTTGCTGACAATTTTTTTGAGTATTTCCATATGTATCATGTTTTTATAAAGAAAAATGATGAAAATACCTGGTCTGGTCAATATAAAGTGAGTGAGCTTGTTAGGCAGCAGTTGTTCATTAAACTTAGTCTAGAAAAATAAACACAATCATCTATTGCCTGAAAATGAATGACAAAGCTGCACACAGCAGCACTTTGGATAAGGCGATACACTCCTTATTGTTCACCCACATGAAAAAAGCTCCCACATGAAATGGAGGGGAATCTTGTAACAGCCATGTGTGGGTGGTTCAAAAGAGTGCATCATCATTTAGATGACTATACACCATTGCAAAGCAGATTCTATTTTACCCTGAACAAAGATCCAGATAGTCTAATATACAAAAGGCATGTGAAGGTTTTGTCCACACAAACCTTAATAATTATGCTTTAACTACAGCCAGAAGCATCGAATTTTAAAAAATATTTTCTAGACAAAAAGAAGCATCAGTGTGACAATGGCAAGTAGGACATGTTGATAAGTGAGCAATTGAAATCATAGGATGAATTTAGTCTTGTGGCCTGGCTTTCAAAAGATTAAAAACAACAGAAAGGGGTCGATGTAGAATAAAAAAAAATGCACAGGTGTAAATCATTTGACATTCAAAGACAAATATACACTGAGGATAGGTCATTTGTTTATTGATCAGAGCAGAACATTGGGCAGGAATGAGATTAAAAACAAGAGTCATGTCACGGAGGGGAGGAAAGGTAAACTAAGACAAAGACAAGCTTTGATAGCAGCCTCATAAAAAGGCAGCAGCGTATGAACAGGAATAAGAAGGCCGCAGGACAAAGATAACACAAAAAGAGGTAGAAAATGCCGGTTGTCCTTTCAGGGTCAATGTCTCAGCACAAAATGACAAGAGTGTGTTTATGGAGTGTGTCTGTGTGTTTGTGTGCGGTGGTGTTGGTTGGAGGGCGGCAGAAGGGAGGGGGGCTGCAGATACAGGAGAAGGACATTCAATCTGCATTCCAATTGAGCCTCGGAGGGGTCCGTCCTAATCAAATACCCCCCCACCCCCCGCCCCAGTTCATCACCGGAAGCTGAACAGCCAGGGCGATTTTGGCACTGCAGCCTTAACTCTGGGAGTAGCACAAAACCAACAGCTGCAGCCCGAAAAGTGGGTAGGACAGCTCATATAACGCAAGCAAGACAGGCAAAATTCAGTGGCGCACGATGAAAAAAAAAACACACAGAAAAGCAAGCCCACATGTAGTAGATGACTGATTAAAAAGGCTGGAAATATATGAAGCAGGTACACCAAGGGAGTGAGGCAGTACAAATTACTTTCACAGGAAAACTGATTACTCTTTACATTCATAACCAAGCTAAAGTGGCCATGTCATCATACACAAGAATACTGAATATAGAATTCAGGGAGACAAGGGCTTTAAGCAGCTGTTTAAATTTAGTTATTATTTTATTGTATGCGATGAATTTTCGTGTTGATATGTTCTCAGTTGTTGCATACAGAGTGCTGAGAAATAAATAGCAAAAAGATGGAGACCAACCCCTGGAGTGTGGCGTTGCAAAGTAGCAACTGCAGCCCTTGAAATAAAAAAAATGGTTGGGTTTTATCCATTGTTACTCACATTCCTCCCTGTTTTGCTCCATTTCAGGACTGTATTCTGCACCAAACATTTATTTGGGGAGCGCTTGAGACAGCGCCCCCCTTCAGTTGCAAAATGAAAAGCAGCGACGGAGCAGAAAAACAACTTTGATTGGCAGTCCACTTCAGCCAGCAATAACAGCACAATAAAAGTCGCCGACATGGTGCATGGCAGCAAGCCGGAAAACAGAGCGATCCTCGCCAAGCGTCTTGGACTAAATGTGATGCTTTCTAATCTTTCTCCAATGTCTTTTTTACTTATAATAGTAAAATCACTAGTAACTAACTGACACTTTTACCCCAAATCCTCAGGTGACGTCATCTCCACATAGCCACAGTCATTTAGGGATACAATGTTGCGAAAATCGGCATAAACGCCCAAAACAATCGATTAAATGTTCATTTTTCGCCACATAAATCATAAACCCGTATTATGCTGTTCAGCTGTGGCAACCAGAAGCTCCGTCCTGATTATTCAGTGTGTGCAATAATCGATGTTCAGCTCACAAAGTAGCAAAAAGACAACAAAAAGAGAAAGGGTTCGCTTGAAAGCTGGCGTCAACATTTACCTCAATTCGTAGGGTTGTTTTATAAAATGAAGGCCCTTCTACCCGCATCACGTACCACTGGTGAAAACTATAAATTGTAAGTTGTATGAGTAAAATGGAACCTAACAGGACTGAATAGAATTATGCATATTTTCCCTTTAATGCGTCAGTCAAAAAGGAGAGCTCGCTTACTCTGGAGCCCGTTAGGGCAGTAAGCTGCTCGAAGTTTTTTACTGATCTCTCTCTCTCTCTCTCTCTATATATATATATATATATATAAAAGTGTGTGTGTGTGTAGATATTTTCTTGTTAGCTTCGGCCGCTATACTGGTAACGAGACAGAACAACACCGTTAGATGAAAGTTAAGACCTTCAAACCCACTCTCCTTTACAAGAGTGCCGGAGGTTAGCTCGACATACTACCGTATGCTTAAACGAAACAGAGACAAGTTTAAATGGTGGCACTTGACAGATTTAAGTCGAGAAAAAAATAAAATAAAATTCAGTTCAGAAATGAATGAACGGGTGCTTGGCTATCTGTTAGCCGCTACCGTTGATTGTGTTATTCACTAACTTCGCTAGCTTAACTATGTTTAAACATCTAGTAATGTCATCTTCAACCTACCTGTTTCTGGACTCGCTGGCACTGGGTTCTTAGAGGGTACTCCATTGTTTTCGTACAGATGATCATTTTCCAAACACTGTTCTACTGCATGGATGCGGCTCTATCTTTTCTTGTTTTTTTCCAGACTTGCTAACAAAGGCAACCGAGGCTTGCCTGAGTAGCCTGAAGACCACTGACTGCGAGGAACGGAAACCTTCCCGGAGCCGAGCTGACAGCTCCAGTAACAGTGCGACCAATCAGCGTTCAGGGGGCGTGGTCGGCGGCCGAAGCGCTGCTGCCCAATGCTAATGAACATCCGCAAACAACAGCGATGAGAAGCAAAACAGCCTCAGAATGATAACACACGGGGCTCGAATACTAACAAGTGACGCGACATTTTCTTTTACTCAGCATTCGTTTGTGAAAGACTGTTTTGGGGTTTTTTTTCCCTAGCCGCACAGTTTAAGTTACAATTCGGACATGCGGCACACTTAATATTCTGGACACAGGGATCACTGAGGGGAAAACAAAGTGACTAGGATTTATAGTAAACCTTATACACAGCGATACCTACATCATGTTCTACGGATTTTGTCAGTGTGATAAATATGGATGTATTCTACATCCAGTTCATACAGGTCCAAGCTTTTATCCATGTAAGCCTGTAATCTTTACCATGCATTTTGGTTTGTTTGTGAAGTAGCACTAGTGGCTATGAGAGGTTCTTGCACATCTACGTACTACCAGTGTCTAGGTGAAGTTTCTAAGTCGTCATGGTCAGTCTTTGTCAAATCGTATTGTGGCAGCTGGATTTGACCTCTCATCCAAGAGTTCAAACTGATGAAGCTTCTCAGTTTGCTATATTACCAGACATGTCTGTCAACATCTAATGTACACACATATTCTAATTGCAATATTTCAGATGAAGGTAATAAATCCTGATGACTTCTTATAGGTCCGAGTGACAGACTTGATCAACAGAGCATTCGAGAAATAAACAATAAAAAAAATATACCTGCTCCCAGATGCTCTTTTCAAAGGTACCGTCAGATTTTCTCTCTCTCACAGAACACAAAAAAAATCTTTTTTTTTTTTAACAAGACAATAGCCCTGATGTTAAGGGAAGGTCCCTAATTGAAATTATTTTCTGGGCTTAGTAGACATTAAATAATGAAATTAAACTTTGATATGGACTGATGTCTGATGTTGGAGCATGAGAATTGTTCAAAACAGTGCCCAAAATGACCATAGTGCTCATAAAACAGTCTTCAAACCCATATGGTAAGTAAATGTGACACAATCATATAATGCACATTATCCCAAGAAATGACTGAAGCATACAAACAAAATTCTAAGGTAATTTTGGGCTTTTCTTATTTATTTTTTCTGTCTGATTTTAAATTACTTGAGTCCTATTTCAAAACAAGTAATCATTTTATTGGCTAGTTAAAATGTATTAGTAACTGCTTTAGTCCATTCATGTGATGACCACAATATATCAAATTTTGATAAAGTTTCAGTTTGATTTATCTACACCTTAGACCCAGTAAGAATAGCAATCCTTAAATGGACTCTTGTTTCACTGAATATATTGGTCTTTGTCAGATATCTTAGTGTGAAAAATGGTTCAGACTGCTTTGTTTTCAGTCTGGGACAAGAAGTCAAGACTTTCGTGCATTACAGAATGTTGTTTTTCTACTTTCTGACAATCAAGTTATTGCCTCGGATACCTACAATTCGATCCGAGTAAGCATGTGATGTCCTTCACTTCTGCGCTCTAAAAATAATCAGCAAATTTTAAAATCAAAACTCAGATTCGATTGCTTCCCTAAAAAGTGAGCAGTCACAATCTAGACAAGTTTTCTTCCAACATAGAGAACAGCAAAAAAAAAAATTAATTGTGATATTGTTTTATCTTGTTTCTCAACAGCTTATTATCTTGGAATATCCACTGATTAACTTTCTTTGTGTGGTTGAAAAAAAATTCCACTGTATTTTATCTCACATCTTAGTTATCTGTATGTGATTTCAAGCTAAGCAAACTCATGGTTTTTAAGGTAACAATTAACCCCCAGTTTCAAGTTAAGCAGACCAAGGCTTTGAAATATTATTCCATGTCTTAACTAGACACGAAGATCACTAAGTCTGATGATTAGATATGCAAGCTATTCCAAATATTCATATTCAAGTAAGAGCACTTTGCCGTAAGTACAACTCCTGCTACTTCATTAATTTGGCACCTTGATATTTACATTTTATTACAAAGTCTAATCAAATTGAGTTGAAATACTTACTCAATCGGGTACACAAATAATCTTAAAGTGTTTGTTAATGAAAGAAACATGTTTCCATTACCTTCTAAACCACTTTTCACACTGCAGTGTTTACAAGTGATGATCGTTTTTTTACTGGACATTTCACCCGCTGACCAGTTGAAAAAAGAAGGTTCATGAAAATAATGTTGAAACAATATCTACTGAAGGACAAATCAATGTTAAAGGAATAATATTAGATATTATGATAATACAAATAATCTCTGACTTCTTTTTTATTTCAGATATAGAATGATCAGAAATTTCACAACACCTTGATAAATTGTCGGATTAAGGTTCTATTATCGGTTTTGATTTAAATATTCACATTTGGGCTGGTTTACAAAAGAAATACAGAGCCGCCAGCAAAACCTGATTGTATCCGTTTAGTCAGTAATGACTGACCTCCAGCAGTGCCAGTGACTCTGAGGGCCCATGCAAACATAGATGGATTGTATATTTCCCTTGCACAAATTGAATCTAAATCAAATTTTCAACTAAGCATTGGAAAACATGTCACTGCCTCAAATTATATAAGAATAAGAGGCTAAAATTGAAAGAGTGTTTGGGCAAAGGAAATAACTGTATTTGCCAAAGGAGCCTATCCCAAACAACTTTAAACTAATTCTAATGCTACTTTGAAATACATGCACGGATTTCATCTTGCCCTTACTATCAGAATGACTGTAGTTGTGAGTAATAGACATTTTAGAACACTATAAAACATTTAGTTTAATGTTTCTCATCCACAGATGACCTCATTGCTTTGTAAAGCTAAAACCTATCAAAAACAAACAATGAAAAATAAAAACAGTCTGAAAGAGGAACTCAATTTATCAGCTACTGTGATTGTAGGTTTGAACACATTCTAAAAATAGGCCTTCCAACGACAGGTTAGCACAACTGCGACTACGGCATAGTGGTTGCATTGATAGCAGAGTAATCTGACAGCCTGCCCATAGTCCTTGGAATTTTAACAAGCGGGACTAATGTCATCTATTAGATTCCCATGCAGTTTGCACAAACATCATGTGAAGCATACTAATGTGGCAGGCAAAACCAGCCTGAACCAGACAGTTATTGGTTAGTCAAACTGGTTCAAAAAAAAAACAACCATTGTGACTGAAATATCTGGTATACACACATTTATAGGACGACTTAACACTTGTTCGGAAATCACCTGAATGTTCTAAACTCAAATTTATGTACATTTATTGAGTGTCCAGAGAGAATTTGCTTTCAAAACAATGAAGCAGAAGGCAATACTACTATCTGACAAGATCTGTCAAATAGAAATGATATATTCAATGATACTTTGGCCGTTCTAGAAAATACTATATCAGAGTTTCCAGTTTAGATATTTTGGTTGTCAGGAGTAACTACTTCCTTAAGTGAGGTGAACGAGCAACAGCTGTTGCTGTATTTGTTTTGCATTTTATGCTTTTCATATCTGAGAACTTTGATTTGAAAAACATAAAACATCTATATGCCCCAAAAACTAATTCCTCTTTCCACAGAAACATCAAGACCTAAAGGCACGGACTTTCCAAAGAAAGGCAGTTGCTGTTACTCTTTTGCTTTTTCTTTGTTGTAAGAAATTTGACACTCAAATTTAAGTTTTAACTCAAACTGCCTGACATATCGAAAACAGGATTTCTAAACACCGGACAAATCCCACTGTTGGTTGGTTCAGTGCAAAACCTGAACAAGGTGTGCAAAGATATAAGTCTAGTGAAAAGTGGTTGCTGATATCCTGCCCTGCCAAAGGATCAGAATGAGGAAAGAAATGTTTCCATGCGTCTAACCTCAGCTGGCGAGATCAGTAGGAAAATCAGTTACAAAAAGAAAAAAGAGTCACTGCAGCAGATGCTCCGTTTCTTTGGACATATTTGGACTGATTCATGCTGACTCAGGGCAAAAAGGTAGCGATCATACACTCTTGAGCAGCTCTCAGTATTGTCACATGACCAGCTGCAGGCAAAACCTATATTCAAATAAACCCTGTGGTTTGGAGTTATTCAGTGGGTCACTCTTTAAACTTAACCAAATGTCATTATCAGGTCTTGACTACTGGAGTGTAAATGAAGAAAGAAAGAAAGAAAGAAAAGGGAAATTACAGGGAGAGGAAACATATGGGCACGGAGGAAATCCCAGAAAGCACAAGTTACTGTTTATTTTTCAAAGTTCATTTCATAATTTGCACCTTAAGTTAGACTGATCCTCTTCCTCAGGCATGTGAAGCTCATGGTAAAAAGGAGCTTAACAGACATACATACATAAATAGATGAAAACATAGAATAGAACTATAGCCAACGGAGGGAACATAAATAACAATTATCTATTTGGATGGTTGTTGGTTTCCCTTTATTCCAGAAAGGAGTCTTTGTGCATTAACTTTAGACAATATTGTACAGATGACTGTCTATATTATGCATATATATTTGTGTGCTCAAAATGAATAAACATAAACACACATTTTCATACACATACATACTATATTGCTTTCCCAAAATTCCTATCTAAGTACTGGTAATTTATCAAATTAAATTTTGTCACCTTTAAAATAGAAAGCTTGAAGAAATAATTACAAAGTAGACTGCAAGTCAAGATCACTAGTTGTTTAGAATATGACAAAGAAATGATTTATTGGTGGTTAGAAATAAGAAGGGAAGTTGCAGAGTCTGTTTCATTCTTGACTGAAAATGAAAACCACAGAAAAAAAGTGATTTCTCAAGACTATGACAGTCAAAAGTCAGATTTTGAAGGGATTAACCTCCTGCAGTTCCTGGAAACTTAAAAAGGATTTTGGTCTTTTACATTCACATGTAAAGATTTTTGTTTCGCTGTTTACTGCATATTGCGTAAAAGTGTTTGTAACCCTTTAGCCCTGTTTCAATGAATGCCAAGGGCTTTGTCGAGAAAATTCGCAAAATTCTTCGGCTGTCCAGGCAAGAAAGGCTGCAGAACAGACAGGTCCATTGTCCTCAGCGTTTCTGTTAGGGTGCTTGATAATTTTGTTAGGAAAAATATATGAATATATGAATATGAATGGTATTCACACTTATGTTTCAAACCCACAGTGTGTCCATCATATACTGCATAGACACATACCTGCAATTGCAAAACAGCGAGTGGGAATCTATGTGAAGCTGTCCGGCCAGCTCCAGCTGGTGGTTGTCCATCAGTTTGTCATTGATGACGACCAGCAGAGATTTGCCTGCGTCGAGCGCCTCTAAGCAGCTTCCTGCCCCTGAGAGGAAACAAGATCCAGAGTCATAACATGAATGGTAGACCAAAGTAGCCTCTGGTTTCTACGGATTTTACTGCAATATGAAAATCGGATTACATAGATATGAGACAGACATTTGGCAATTATACCAACACATTTATGTGTATTTATTGGTCAGCTGCTTTGTAATTTAATGACTGGTGAGGACACAATTCAAGAGAACACTAAAGAATACATAAGGCAAGGTGAACACTTTTTATGTATGGGAGCATTTCGGTGCACATTAATGCATGATTGTCTCTCTTACTTGTTCCTGTTCTATCCTTACCATCCTTGCTGCTACTAACACTGAGGTTCCCCACAGCAGGACTAATAAAGGATTATTTTATTTTAGCTTAAATACCATG
>CAAKHD010000678.1:187090-228519 GCA_901007705.1 Fistularia tabacaria
TATTAAAAGAAGAAGGCCGCGGGCGGAGACACCGCGTAAGAGAGGGGAGAAGCGGGGGGGGACCGGGGGGGGGGGGGGGGGGGTGCTTGAGAGCATTCCTGCTCGGGGGTCCCTCGTTCACCACTTGGTGATGAGTTGGTTCTGATGGTGGGGAAGGGTGCCGGTCAGGCCTGGAAGGCCACACTGAATTGTGAGGGTCTGCTCTCTGGCAGAATACCCTGACAGAAGAAGCTTAATTTCCCACCTCCGGCAGATCTTAGACCTCATCACTGGGGAGCAGATCTAAGATATCAGAAGCAGATATCGAGTCTGAGTGGGGATGATCCATGCCTCCATGGTAGAGGTGGCCAACCAGAGCTGTGGCAGTGAAGTGGTCTGTAACCCCTGAACCCGTTGGTGGACACAGGCAATGAGGGATGCCATCAAGGGAAAGGGGTCCTATCGGACCTTCTGCCTGTCGGACTCCAGGGGCAGCTGATAGGTACTGGCGGGCAAAGCAGAATGCGACTTTGACAGTCACCGAGGCAAAAGCTTGGGTGCCTGAGGAGTTCGCTGAGACCATGGAGAATAACCCAGACAGCTTTGAGGGCCTTTCTGATCCAAATTCCTGAGGCTCCAGCTATGGGAAAGACCCAGAGTGCAATGGAGGGTCTATGTGTCTTGGCTGGCCCCTGGAAAAGCAGAATGAATTGGCCAAGGGGAGGCTTGTCTAGGCATCCCTGCCAAGGCTGCTGTCCCCACAATCTGACCCCAGTTAAACATCAGAAAATGGATGTAAGGACTGTCTGAACCAATAACGCCTGGTGATGAGCAAAATACAGTGCAAAAAAAAGCTTTTTAAAATGGGGGGGTATTAAAGAGAATTGTATGGTTAGAGACCACACTACCATACTTTGTAACTGTGTCTAATTGAGATTGATAGCTCCTCAGTACGTTTTCAGTAAGCACTGTTATTTTGAAAACAGCAATATATTGAGAAATCCTGAGTAAGGCTTAGATAACATTGTTACTGAAACCCCTGTGGCAGCCGCTTAAGTGTACTAGTGAAAAAAAAAGAGCAACAAAGCGGGTTAGGGGATAGGGGTGAGACAATAGCAGTATTTCAAACAGGGATATGCACCGTTTACAGTCAAAATTTGGGAATAACATGTGAAAGATGTCAACAAATAAACTAGACCGGATTTCTCTGGGGTGTCTGTGGGCAAATTTCCATCAAATTGACATTTGTATACCAATACATAAATATATAAACCTTCACTTGTGATTTAAATGTGGGCCTCTTGAGCTGAAGTGTGACCGTTTTACAGTGACCTAAATTACTAAATTATTGCTGTGAGAATGTAGGAAATGATTTAATGCAAAAAAGAAAAGAATAGCAGCATTTGAATTATTTGCGATACATATTTTTTCTAAATTCATATTAATACAGGTAAAGTAACCATTTATGTGTATTTATATTTTAAACCTGTCTCTGATAGCATTTGTGATAACTTTGTGTCTAAAATTGTGTGATGTAATTTTACTATCTATTGTATGGATACTGATCATATTGATGAAAAAGGTTTGCTATGGTTTTTACAAAATCATTTCTTCAATTAGCAAAGAAAAATACCGCAAAGCCAGGCAACCACTTTCTACCATTTTTGCTTGAGTAATGTAATTTTACTTACTTATAGTTCTCTGTTCCCTACTTATTGTATTTATTTGTTTAGAATGCTTTGCTGCATTAATCAACAGCTTAGTGCTTTTTTTTTTTTTTTTTTTTTAAACTTATGTCTTACATGAACATATTTGTTCTGCTTGGATTTCTTTTTTTCTTCTTAACAAACAATATAGGTAAATTATGTCCATAGTTTCCGCTTTCCGTTTTTAGCACATTTAATGCATATATCTATCTGTATAATAAGTAGAGTAGTAGTAGTAATCAATCTGTAAGTCACCGTTTTATCACTTGCATAATGAGCCATGTTACACTGTTAATGTATATTATTTATTTATTCTTACTGCACCTGCTGCTTTTTTGCACTTCTGGTTAGATGCTAAACTGCATTTGGTTGCCCTGTACTCATACAGTGTCACGACTATAAAGTTGAATCTAATCTATAGGTGAGAGCAGCCTGATGTGGCATTAAGTGACAGAAGTTGTATGAAAGAACAATCTCATTTCAGTGAGAGGGAATAAAACAAGTTCTTGATTACTGTGTAGCCATGATTCCACTGGATCTAGACACTGAACTCATTGTTTTGCTGGAGGACAAAGGTGGCAAGAGCCAGGTGTTAACATTTTACTCACCTGCATGACTAATGACTAGGTCAGCCTGCTTTATATTCTCAGCTATAGAGTCTTTGAATCGAAAAGCATCCAGTCTGATGTGTGGACAGCTCTCAGAATCAGGGAGAAGATTTCCTCTTCCAACCTGAAGAATCAAATGCTCATATCCACGACTTTTTAAAGCCTGTTTAGAGGAAACAGCAATGATTAATAAGGAACAACATTGGTAAAAAGGGCACATTTCTATTACATGGTTTGGTTCCATGCTTTCTCCTGTTGGAGGTAATGTTGTCCAAGATGTGTAACACAGAACATTGCCACAATTTCACAGCTCTTATGAATACCTTATAAATACCAGTTTATATGGCGAAAAAAAGAAAAGTGCATATGTTATTAGGTCAAGTGCAGTTTAAAATGTGACCGTTTTTTCCACCCAGCTTTGCTTTGAAAAAGTAAATCAATATCTGTTGACTGACCTGTTGATGACCCCAATTATTTCTGTTTTATATTAAAATGGAATAAGATGTTATCTAGTACTTTACACTGGAATGTAGTTTATAGAATTGAGGAGGAAACGGAATGAAAAATTGGTGTTATTTATTCTGACAACTGAATGAAAGTGACTATGTAGTGGAATAGTACAGAACTGAATATAGAATAATAGTAGTCACACAACTTAAAAAAATATATTATTCTCGGGGTCTGGGTCCCTGAAACCATTAAAACGCTGTACTCCAGTACAAATACATTTATACTGGCCATATCAACCTCAGGGAAATCATTTTGAAAACATTTTCCATTTATATACTGTAAATCCATGGCTCTGCAACCATGTTCACCTCTGATATGACTGTGGCATATGAACCTTCTGGGGCCCATGTAAGATCCTGGGTTTGGCCTACTAGTCTATAGTTCCAAAAAAAAAAAACATGTTCAAGCACCATGTTGTCGTTCAACAGGTAGGCAGACATTGTCGACAAAGTCCCATCTCATTGCCCTTTTAAGTCAAACCGAAAAATGTTCCTTTCTTTTAAAACACTATCTATTTGATCCTGCAATGCGTACAAACATATTTTAACTGAGTTGTATTGAATTTCGTTAATTTTACTTAGTTGACGTCTGCTGTTTCCGTTCCTGGAATGCACAAGCTTCAATTTTGTTTTGGTTCTATAAAGTAAACTTAACTGCCCCTATGTATACCGTGTACTCAAAAAAATCTCAAAGCTGCGGCCCTCAGCCAGAATTTGGTTCATCATTTATTTTAGCGACTTTGCCTGATTTGGGGCGATGCACTACAAACAAGGAAGCACCGCTTATTGGTTACACATGCGCAGCGACGTTCTCCAGCGAAGATCAGGATTATTATTCGGAGAGATTAAGTTGAAATTCAGAACACAGGGAATTACCACAAGATGAAACAAAAAAAAATTAAGGATACGTTCGACTTTCAGTCGCATTGTATAAGCTAACGTTGGCTTGAACTCACCTGAACCGCTTCAGGGGAAGTGATGGTTCCAATGAGTTCGTCAAAACTGGTGGTTCCGACAGTTACAAAGACAGTCTTCATCGCAGCTCAGTCTGGCGGCGGTTTATGGGCTGGTTCTGGAGTTTTTAATAAAGATGTTCTGCTCATAGGTTCATAACTCACACTGCTCATCACGAAATCGCCGTACTTGCTTTCTGACAGCCACTTCCGCTTTCCGGCATGACATCATGATAGCTTGTCGCCCTGCTGCCATCTCGAGGTCCGGGGGCTGAACTGCAGCGTCAACAAAGCCTGATGAAATGCTACAAGCTGGTTTTCATGACAGGCTACAGAAAACGTGATACTTGAGACGATCGGTCTCGGTCAATAAAAGTATTGATAAGCCGGATATGCTGGGTTTAAGAAATGTTTGGAATCTTACTACTTTTCCTGGGGAGGCAGTATCCTTGATAAAAATAAATAAAACAGATTTCTCAAAGGGCTGAGTATAACACTACTATCACTCATATATGTGACATTACAAAACTTAAAAAAAAAAAACGCTTTTGTTTTGATCCAAACATGGATATTTGTATGGCAGAATTTCTTTTCATGTTTTTTGTCAAAATTCTGCTGATTCAATAACATTTTTGCTTATTGGCTCAGAACATTCACTTTTGTGCCATCATTAGTTGAGTTTTGTTACCTATATAAGATTAGCGGTAATAGGAGCAAAACTGCATAAAAATAATACATTATTCCTATAAAATGACAAATGTACCCAGTATTCAGTTCGTCTTAGATTTCGTGATGTATGATGGAAAAATGATTTGCGTAATAATCATAGACATGTATATATACTTTGACAAAATTAATGAACTTGTACTTTTCGCCTTTAGACTTCAGTCTTTATGATTGTCATTTCTTATGATAAACAATCACATCATCAGTTTAAAGGATTATTGACATGCTTAAATAAAATATCCCCTAACTGATTTAAGTGCTTCAATTTCAAAAAGCCTTCTATCGTGTCCTTTCGTAGTTTAAAATAAGGATACTACAACTTTTCACATTAACATTCAATTTTTTAAGACGATTAAGAATACTTTGTGCTACTAAAGCATTTGAAGTGGATCCTGACATCTTTTATTTTTCAATATTTGAACGTGTGTTTCTCTTAATAAATGGTTAAACTATATTCCGTGTTACATTTTTGCAAACAAATATTGATTTTGGATTCCAAATGTGGTTTGACAAGCACTACTTCAACTGACAATGTACAAGAATAATCAAAGAGTCAAGCTTGTTCTCAAAATTATGTGCAATTTCCTTGCTGTGGGATTAATACATGATTATCTTATGTTGAAAATCTTCATGTAAATCTGAATTTATGAAGCTCAAAAGTCAAAAATAATTCACTAAGAAAATCTGGTAGTAATTCTGAACTAAAATACCTTTTAAAATGAAAAGCAAATGAAAAGCTTTTTTTTGTGTGCGCTATCCATATGTAAATGTGTATGTATACATCTGTATGTGTATATTGTATGTGTATACTGTGTATATGTATGTGTGTATATATATATATATATATATCCTGTTTTCTTTTTCTTTTCACTCTATTGTTGTTGCTGCAACACCCGAATACCCGAATTTCCCCTATGGGGATCAATAAAGTATAATCTTATCTTATCTGAAAACCTCTTAAAATAAACATTATGTATTCTCAAAACCATTTGAAAATACTTCATGTTGTGGATTAAACTGTAGGTTAGTTTTCTTTCAGTATTTTAATTATTAGGAGTTATAAAAAAAAAAAATAAAATAAAAAAAAAAAATCACAATGACACAAAGTACTGACAAATGAGGCTGCAACTGATGATTGTCATGGACCAGTATCTATTAAAGTCTTACTTTTGTTTTTAATTATTCAGTGTCCAGGATTCTAAACTGTCAAAAAAAAAAAATTGAGCCTTCCATGAGCCTGCTTCTGCTCAGATTCTCTCTGTTAAAATAGAGAGTTCAAATAATTGTTAGGTCTCTATGAATTTTAAAAAAAGGTAGATCATAGAGGTGCTTAATATGAAAAATGCCCTGAGAACTTTTTATGCTTTGGTGATAACCTTTGCACTGTCTTGGTTGTATGAGCAAGTTTAAAATGCGATTTCATTATACTTACATAACAGAGAAAAGCAGCAGACAGACACATTTGAAAAGGTTTATAATTGACTTAATCAATAAAACTGCTGCTAATTAATTTTCTGCCGAACAACCATTTCAGCTCAACAAGGACTTACAAAATAGGCCAAAATAGGCACAAAAATGCAATGCGATTCTGTTGTCACGTTAACAAAACACACTCCATAATGGCATGGTCCAGATGGCTAGGTTACTTTCAAGTTTGATAGTGAACACAAAGTCTTAGTTCATTTAGAGCAATTGCAATTTTACAAAAAAGAGGAAGAGAAACAATGATCAAGTCCATGTCAATCGAAGTGGCTGTACATTACTAAAATTGTGCCATCATGAAAGCAGAAAGGCCAGTTGTTGTTGTTTTTGTTTTTTTGTTTTTTTTAAATCACCACATATGAGGGAAAAAAAGAAGAGTCGAGGATCCAACGGAAGTTATTTAAGGCGCTGTTAAAACTTAAGCTGAAAAAAAAAGAAGAAAAAAACTATTGTAAAATTAAAACTGGCTATTCAGGTAATTAGTTTTTAATAAATATGTTACTATAAAAAGAATACAATGTTAAATCCCCATGAACTCTGCCAGAACATTTATCATAGGACTTTGCAGTGGGAGTTATTTGATAACAATCAGCTTCTCCTGGATTCTTAAAGCAACCTGTGTTCTTAAGTCAAAATAAATCTGCATTGTGAGTTCCCTTAGGTTGTTCCAAAATCATTCTCTCACTGAGACACAGTGAGGAAACTCAAAATGTAAGACCTGCATCTACGGTAAATGCCTTGTGCAGCACAACAATGTTTTTGATGTCCAACAGAATTCAGGCTTAAACAGCAAAATGGCTCTCATCACTTGAATAAGTAAAACATTTCCAATTTTGAGCATGCAGACAAATTGGGCCCTTGCAGGCTGCTGTCATTAAAAGCAAATGGTTGAAATGTGTTCTATACACTTTCCACATTTCCTGGAGGTTAAAAACTGCTGCAGATACTATGAGTTAGACATTTACCTCTTGATCAGTAAAAAGAAAAAAGCGAGCAGTATACCCGAGGAGAATGAAAAACAGTTGTTCCTCAACTCCTGAAGTATGCATGCCAAAAAGCAAAAATGTTTCAATAATATGAAGTTCTTTTTAAAATTCCAACTTGAGACACAATACAAGTAATAATTAAGTATATAATAGTGATTAAAGCAGCTTTTAAAAAGCAGCTGCAACCTCAGAAATTCGGTATTACTTCTGGGATATTTGCAACTTAAAAAGAAAATAAAAGTAATATTCACAGACAGGCCTCCCAGCTCACTTCAAGTCAGTCTTTCATCCAAGGACATCACAAAGGCTGATAAGGTTGCAGCACACACTTCTAACAGTTATGATATCAAAAATAGGACCAACATCTTTCCTGTCTGAAGGCAGACAATCAGAAAACACCTTTAGACACAAACTTTACCAGGCATGGTAAGTTTAGTCAAAAGGGTCACAAGTCCAGTTGCTCCCTGGTTCAAAATACTTTTGTGCTGATCCAGACAAATGTTCCATCTATGAAAACAGAAGAAACAAAGAAAAGCTCATTAACAAAAATGGGGCAAAATGAAAACAAGTGGCATTCTTAATGTACATTTTTGTCAGCAGCGGTTCATTCAGGAATCATCTGTCTGACAATCTCAAGCAAACTTCCTGTTTTGGAACACAATTTCTTTTTCAGGATGTTACATTTTCCTTTTTCTACAGCTCAGCTCACAGGACGGTCTGCCTCATTGCTCTTCAGGGTCCTTTTCCTGCAGCCCCTCAGCTACATACTTTTTGTGATCTTATGATAACATGCTAAACCAACGATTTTCGCGGCGCGGCACCGCCCACTCGTCCTTCGCACTTCCAACTGAATCTCCTCTCACTCACAATGCACTCAAACACCAGTCATCCATGTGTCACATTTCTCTCCTGCTTGTGAACCATTTTTACACAGGTGCTGCAGGGACATTTCATCACATTTTGTAAAATGAGCAAGAAGCCCACTGTGGTTCAACTGCAGGCTCCTTGAGCTTTGAGAAATGTCATCATGCGAAAGGAGGAAGATAATGCTTGCATTCATACCTCGTCACTGTACCACACAGGCCGTGCAGCACTGTTCCTGCTTTTCTGGCAGTGTAGAATAATTCATCTGTCGCACTATCTCAGCAAATAGCTCATCCACCATGGTCTTGCTCTTGGCAGAG
Source organism: Fistularia tabacaria (assembly GCA_901007705.1). Lineage (NCBI taxonomy): Eukaryota > Metazoa > Chordata > Actinopteri > Syngnathiformes > Fistulariidae > Fistularia > Fistularia tabacaria. The sequence continues at coordinate 195,224 of CAAKHD010000678.1, forward strand.
GTTTCAATAAATGGGCATCCCCACTCTTGTGCAAGAGCACGGCCATCTGAACCAGCAACCTCACGCTCAGATTCCAGGTCAACTTTGTTCCCCACCAGGATCAGTGGCACCTTTTCGAACCGCTTCACTCGCACTATTTGGTCTCGCATTGGTCTGATGTCCTGACAGATAGAGCAGGGCGTGTGTTAGTTAAAAGAAAGAGATTTTGTTGGGATGAAGAACTATTGAGCAGCACAAAAGCTGTCGCTTTTCAAAAGGATAGTACAACTAAGTGTATTCAACATGTGATGGGACAACCCTTTTCCTCAAGTTCTTGTGGGAAGATACTTAAAAACAAAAACTACAGAAAAAAAGGTTGGCATATTTGCTATTTGCCACATTTAATGTAAAAGTGTTTAAGTAGTGAAAATATATTTACCTACAAATGTCTTCAGATTATTGCACACAACATACAGCAGGACACTAGACAAATTTCCTCTCAATAATTTCAAAATTATAGCATTTTTCAGGTTATTAGCAGTAGGACCTTTTAAACAAATATTAACAGAGGGCAAAACAAAGTTTATTTTTTCTCATTTAGGCGATTTTACATTTTATTGCAGTAACTTGTTGATTTCCCTGGAATGTAAGTATGCAAGAAAACAAATTCAACATCAGTGAAACTGAACACAGGGTTGTCCAGCAAATAAAAAAAAGTGTTCAAAGAATTTATGTCTGTATTATGTCAACAAACGTTTTTCAAGATATGACGCTGGTGAAAAACCCTGAAATAACTAACTTCAGAAGTAATATCGCCTTGCACATGTATTACAGTGACAGTTATGATGAGCGACTCTACACTGACAGCAGTGCTTTGCACACCATACCACTTTGGATCGGGATCCATATATCCTACACTGTTGACAGCTTCCAGGTGTCTACAAAAAGTTTATACCGTATAAATGCATTTGCAAATCCATTACCTGGAATGACTGCTGGTTGACTAAGCTGTAGACCAGAATGAATCCCTGTCCGTTCTTGATGTACAGGTCCCTCATGGAGGCGAACTGCTCCGTCCCCGCCGTATCGAGGATCTCCAACACGGAGGGCGACGAGTCCACCTCGATCTCCTTTCGATAGAAGTCCTCAATGGTCGGGTCGTACTTCTCGATGAAAGTGCCGGTGACGAACTGCACGGTCAGGGCGGACTTACCGACACCGCCGCTGCCCAGCACGACAACTTTGTATTCTTTCATTGGGGCAACAGAGGAGAGCTAACGTAGCAGCTAACGACTTAGCTACAATGCTATGCTCGCTCCCGAAACATTGAAGAGACCCCCTTGATGAGCTAACAAATGAACTGACAAATGTTGCGCGGTATTAAAAAAACCTACACTATTTTCAAATGAACCCGGCTGTGGCATTCATGCTTGTCTTTCTTGCAGTGCCCTCGAAGCATGAAAAAAGTTTATGTCCGTTAACGTCAACTCCGATGTTAGCTAGCGTGGAAGCTAGCACGCTTAGGGCTAAATTCTTGCAGTCCCATGCTCGAGCTTCAACCATCCGACTTGATGATCCGGAAGCGCCGCATTAAAACTTGTTGTCTGGCCTCCGACACGCTCCACTCCCCCTACCTACAGCCTACCAAATCCTGGTAACACACACAGTTCCCTTACCAAAAGCATACCAGTTGCTGCACGCACATAGACGAACACGAATGCGCCGGTGTTGTAAAACGCTGTCCTGATTGTGTCCGTCCGGGCCTGGTTCTGGTTCCGTCCCGGTCAGGCAGCTTAGGGGTGTGAACGGTAAACCCACGCCAGATTTAAAAATAAAATCCGAGGGTCAGCTGCAATATCGATGGTCGAGTGAGTTCTAAACACGCCACTGGGTGGGTTCCCCTAACTGTTACACAAATAATTATTATTTCCACTAACTGAATAGTCTTCCTGAAGCTAACAGTCCGTTTCCGCTAGGTAGAGCAATACTTCCGGTCGTTCGTTTTCAGAATAAAGCACATTCCTTGCAGGGATTACTGAAAAATACTCAAAACATGGCTGCTTTGCCGTTCGTATTCGTGCTAAAGGACGCTCAGGACTTGGTCAGCAAATCCCTCCCTGATAATGAAAACAAATTTTAATGATGAGAAAAATATCAAAATAACTTCAAGATTACTTTCAACTTATAATAAAGTCACAACCTTGATTTGGAAAATATTACATAATCATGATATCATAAGTCCTAACTGCGATAGTTAGTATTCATACTTAAGAAAATAGTTTAAATCGTGAGATTCAGCCAAGTGACAATTTATATCTATAATTTCATCGTCTCACAGTTTATGGGTAAGCTTTTTTTCTCATCAATTTTAATCTTTTTTTTTTTTTTTGTAATTTTCACAGATGCGGAATTAATAATAATGCGCACATATTACATATATAATAAGGAAGACTTTACAAGATCACAATTATTTGTTTTTATTAAAGGTCAAACAGAAATTGCAGAACTCATCATAGGCACAGTAACTTACTCTAAATAGCAATACACAGGAAAATAAATTGGCATGTAGCACAGCAGCACATACAAGCAAGGAGTGAAACCATAGGAAACAACAGTCACTTTCAAGTCTGTCCTAGAGTGTCAGAGTTTTTCATATGGCTTAGTCCTGAACAGTCTTTGGCCCTCGTCACCTTCCACAGGCTGCCATCCGGAATGGTACTAATGTGTCTGTTCTTAGATTAGTAACTGCTCACATACTAAATGTGAAATAAAGGGATATATTTTATGTGTACACAAAATGTGTACTGTTTTTAAGCTAAAACATGAATTAAAATGAAGATTATAAACAAAAACACATTTTTTCCTTGTGAAGGCACACTTACAAATGACTTATTTTAAAATAAGTTATAATAAAGCAATTTTTTGAAACAAAATCACTAATGGATCCAATATCACTTGTGAGAAAGTGGAAAGTGACAGCACATGTCTAATCTGCATGTACACTGAGACACTGGTTCCAATGAAATTGGGTCACTGTAGAGGGGCTTTGGTGATGTCTGGGTAGAGGTTGCACAGAAACACTTCAAGTCCATATTCAACAGTCAGAGGGCTGTGAACCATTTCACCGGAATGACTCAGTCCATCCACCACTAGGACCAACGCCATGGCAACAAAATTGCTGGCTTTAAGAGCAACTGAAGAGTTTTACATATCCAGATCAGGATGATACTGCTGCTGCAAATGTCACATTGGAGAAACAGTTTGTAACTTTTGGCAAGAATCCTGAGGAGAATTCAGATTTATCTTGGTTTGAGATAATGAAAACATGGGAGTGCGAAAAAATAGTTTAACAATATGAAAGAAAGTAATGTTTACTTTCAACCCTGTGTATAGATCTCATACCCAGGCTATTCTGTAGTCTTATTAGAATTTATGTTACTGCTTGCTTTTCTTCAAATAGACTGCAGATGGAGCTCTGTGCTTTCTTGATGCATCGCTGGGAAGATATGAGTATAAGCACTATTTTCATACATATATACTACCATACTTGGGTCTGAAATAATTGGATCACTAATTGCTTCGGTAAAATTAAAAGAATAATATGCAGCTTGAGAATGTCATGCTTGGCGAAAGCGCAGGGCTCTAGCAAACAAACGACAGACAAAAAAGGACATGAAGCAATTGTGTTATACTAAACTAAAATAATATACATAATAATGTCATTAAAGATACACTGATTTAACTTTATAATCAACTATTTCATCTATATTTATTCAAAATAAATCTTGAGTATTTTGACAGTTATGTACATAAGTGCAAACAAGGTGAACGTCACACATTCGTAGACACCCTGGCAAGGATCGACATCACCCAGCACAGCTGGGCAGGAAGAGACTTCTGGACTGCATTCTCAACCAAAAACTAAAAGAGAACTCAGTGATGAAAGTTCACACCTCTCTGAAGAGAAAACTGAGTGAGGGGTTTTCAGACTACACGATGGTTTGTGGCTCGGTTGAGTTTTATACAAACAGGTGGCAAAGTCAAATCTTTCGTTCAGTCCAAAAGCCTCTGTACCTCCCTGATGGATAGGTGTTTGCTTAACAAGCCGATATCCACTCTGAAAACCAAGTACATAAAAAAAAAAGACATAAAAATGATTAAGTTTAACTAAAACAGAAACAAAACACCATAGACCTGATCTCCCCCTAAGGAACTTTGGATATTACAAGGATTTCCATATTCCATACAAAATTGAATTATACTGCAACAAGAAGAGAAACAAATCGAACATCACCTTTTTGAATAACTTAATGTTGAACATCATTTCAATTATTGTGGGAAAAAAAAACACCATCAGGACAATGGAAAGGTAGCCATGTTGTAATTTTGTTGCCATAGTAACAGCAAACATTACCACTGACAATGACTCCATCATTGTATACAGATGTATATCCTTCACATTATTCCTATTTTTTGTGAGGGTCTACACAAACTATCAACTAAGTAGAAATTGTATGTTTCTCGACATTTCCATGCTGTGTTTTTCATGTCAAGTCAAACCAAAAACTTAACTTACTGTGGATGCATGTTATTTTATACACAGCTGTAATATCTTTATACAGTAAATGAGATATAAGGCCCTTTGTTTGTGCCCCAGGAAACAGAAATATGCACAGGACAGAATTCACTGTACACATGCTGAAAGATCTGGTCACTAGAAATAGCAATCAGATAATTTATATATTCCAGGCAGACACAACGATATAAATCAAGACAGTGTTTACAAATATAATAGGAGAGAATGAGTAAAAGAAAAAAAAAATCTCTTGTGCCGCACAGCTATTCTCCTTGATGACACTTTCTTGTGCATCAATACAAGTCTGAATGTACTTAAATTCAAATGCCCTCAAGAGGCACAATTTTTTAATCAAGTATTCTGTTAATTCCAGCGGACAGCATTACGCGAAGGCAAACTGACTTGAAGGGCAGAGGAGACAAAGCCTTGACGATAGGGAGGGATTTTCTTGGCTAGACAAAGCCAAAGATCTAAGATTAAGACAAATTTAATTTGCCCGGACATTCAAAGTACACGTCAGTTAAGAAGAGAGGACCACTTCTGCTTCATCACTTTCAAGACTTGAAAAACAATCAAACACAGACATAAAAGAAAGTCAATTATTCTATTGAAATATACATTTCTTTAGAGATGTACCATGACAGGCACATAGTGGGCGATGTTTTACCCCAGGTAAAGATAGGTAAAGAAAAGAAAAAAATATATTTACACAAAAATATCAAGGACAGATTGTATTTGCATTCTTTAAAGAGTTAGATGAGAAGATTGTTACCACTCTGGAACCCTGAACCAGCAGCTGTTTTGCTTAGCTTAGCATAAAGGGCCTTAAGCAGAGGCAGAGATTATTACTCTGTTCTATCCAAAGATTTAGAACTTTCAATGGGTCTAAAGTTCACAAGCATACATTACATACTTTGTTTGTTTCATAAATAATGACAATGAAATGCAAAAATATCTTTTTTGTCACTGTAGGAGGTTTGTGAGCTCGACTTCTGTGACACTCTTTTATCAGTCACACGTTACTCAACAGAGCGATTGCCTGCCAACTTCAGTGTGACAACAAGATTCCAGTATTGTCAGTATGCCCAGTGGTTTCTTTTTTTTTCTTAATGAATAAATGAACAACAGAACATTACTTACTGTACTTTCCAAGGCGGGTTTGGATCAAATGCAGTGGATAAAGAAATTAATAAGTTATTAGGAGCTCTGAATGCCCTACTTGTCCGGCTGCTTTTGTTCTTTATCTACTTTTAACCATTTACCACTTTTCTTTTAATTTATCATATGCAAAGACACAGAGAGAGAAATATGTTTAAGTTTGTCATTCTGCTATGTATGGATGTTATATCTCAGGGGAGAGCATGCGATTAACGTACACTTTACTATAATGGTGTACGGTAAACATGATAAAATATATATTATAGAAGGAACAGTAGGGGCTCCATAATGGATGTAACAGCTTGTCTCTTCTCATTTAACTCCCCACGAAAGCAAATGGGCATTTAAGAACACCCTTAAGGATATTTACGTCAATTTATCTTAACTTAAGGGTCAGTTGTTGGGGGTCAGGTGTGGGGCATCCAGACTCAAGCAATAAGATGAATGCAACATATATAGTTGTACTGCTTGTTGGACACCACTTGTTGTTGCATGGGCAGCGAGTAAACTGGTCTTTCAGAGAAGATGACACAAAGAACATGCTAAAATAGAGCCAGGACAGGAAATCCTGTTCTTATTCTCAGTTTTGCCCAGTGATTATATCTATAATTGTAGGGTTTGGGACATGTTTAGGTTCACAATATTAATTCTAAGCTCAGGGTATAAAAACTTGGTTGCAACAAGGGGCACTGTAATGTATCTGCATCAAGTATTTTTGTACTAAAAAAATTAAATCTTGCTCCTTTTTTTCTGAGAGTGAAAGATATTTCTAAACAAATTACATCACTCATTGACATTAAATATAAATCTATACAACAACACACACACTGTTATATGTCTTAACACAGTATCAGCATGGTACCTATGTGACCTCAGAAATTGTGTATATATAGTGAGTCAATACATTTCAACATGCCTTTCTTTAGAGTGGCATCATTAAAGTTTTTGCATTAGATACATTCACAACACAACAACATTATTTAGAATGAATAATGTTCAGTGTGAAATGCTATAACATTGTCAGCATTTACGACTAACCAAATGTGTAAATAACTGTTGTTTTCGACAAACGTACGTATGCACACAACTCAGAGTTATATATATTGTACACTAACAATAAGACAGCACAGCTGCCTTAGAGAAGAAACTCATAATAGTAGTAATTTACTGCTATAACAATGTACCATATAACACACCTATCTTCAAGGACTGGTCTGTTCTTCCAGTGTATTGACAATGGTGGTTTGAGGAAACTTGAATGAGGCACATTTGAATTTGGATTGAAGTGATTTCTGTTTCGTATCTCAAGGTGTTAAGTTCAATTTTCGATGGATGGAAAGCAACAGTCCAACTGAATGACAGAAATTGAAGTGGTTTGAAATGTCCCTCTTAACCACCAGACGTCATTTATTCCTCCAAATCTAGGCTGAATTGCTGCTCAGCTTAACTTTTGATAGCACAATTTGCTTTATTTAGAGTCTCCCGACTTTTGACAAAACAGACGCATCAGTAAAAAAGACATTTATAAGACAGGACATTTTCAAGTTCTCAGCTTTCTCCCTGAAGAGCCATAAAACCTAAATATCTTGTGCCACTTAATCAACCTAAAAGACTTATATTTCGGGGACACCCTTTGTTTGACATCTGTCTCAACATTTGAAAAGCAAAACATTTTTTTTATTGGAGTAGTTATTCATGTATTGCATTAAATGGGGTAGCTTCTCATGCTGCTTGACACACATTGTCTTTGGGCACAACAGCGGGAAACAATTCCAGCATTATCTTGTGCAATAATTCTGACTTCAGGAGAAAAGTTTGTGCCAATTAAAAAACTGAGCACCACTAGATTAGACATATGTAAGTTCCATGTGGATTTAATGCACTAAATCAGGCTGTTTGCAGGAATGTGGTCGAGACAGACTTTGCGCCTCTGGATTGTCATTCTTTTAACTTGGCGTGAAGTCAACAGTTTTTAATAATTTTCAAAAACTGGATATATAAACATTAGCTTTTAGCTGTTTTGACTATGAACAAGTCCAACCAGGATGCAGTGACTTCTTAATAGACAAAATAACTCAGAATTAGAATTTAGAAATTGTAACAATTTGACTTTACCGGTCTTTTAGTGACAATTAAACAGACAAACACCTTCACATTGAGAACTCCTGCTTGGTTTCTTGCTTCAATTGAATAACTCGGAGCCAAAGCCTCTGACATTTTCTAAATCAGTCCCTCAGGTTTTGAGGATATTTCGTAGCATAAGCATGTATCAGAAAAAAAATCACTTATAACCAATATTATGCAGAAGATATAAGAATATTTTAAGTGCTTATTAATGTGCAGCATTTACCAATAATTAGAATTCCTCCTAAGATTATTTTATAATATTATGTCTGTTTCACGACGGCGCCAATAATTGTACTTTAAAATACCCATATCCAGACGTGACATAATGGCTGTCTTCTCTAACAAATACATGAATAAACAGGTGTGTCAATTACATTATAATGTCTCTAAAATAATTTATTAACAGCTCAAAGGCTTTAGCCTTAGGTTGTGTTTGCATTCATATCAAAGTTGCTGCCTTTGCATCTGTAACCATCATTGTCAGGTGCCAATACAGGTAACTGAGTGTGTCAAGATGTTAAATGACCATGCCATATTTTTGGTGGAATTCATCTATTTGCCATTATCCCCATGAAAGAGGAGACGAAAGATGCGGTTTTTCCTCTTTTTGCTTGTGACGAGGAGCTAGGGATCAGCTTTCCAGGAGCTATAAATATTTCTGCCTCCATCAAAAGTCATCACATTCAAATCCAACAAATGCTAATCCTGTGAAAAGCCGAATGCCTGCTTTGTCGTTTCAGTGCCCACAATGACAGGATAACAACCTTTTCATTCTGAAGGGTGTACATTCTTGCACCTGAACTCCATTTGGAGAACTAGCACATTTAAAATAGTTTGATGAGATGTGACAAAAAGGCAGGACTTCACAGAATTTGTGATGTCATCAATTCAGCTTATTTAAATGTTTGCAGCAATTTTATGAACCTTCCAAGCTGACATCAGTTGATGGTGATATTACACGTCTTATAATGCTCTGGTGCCATTTCATAACTGGGTTAATATGCGGGGTCATGAAATGAAGAGAACTGCCTTTTGATGTTGTGGGACATTCTACTTGAGGACTTTTGATGGACATTTCACATACCAGAAGCTACAATTCATTGACCTGAACTCACAAGCAGGAGGCAGATGTGGAGCTCCCTGACGTGCAAAGAGAGGAGTGTAGGCATCTTGTTCTCGGGATCTTCCCCAAACCGTTATACGTTTCTTTAAGCATGACAACTGAGCAGTAATTGAAGACTTTGGACTAGAAATTGAAAGTGAATCCGGAGGACGTTTTTTCCTTCATTGCAAATGGCAGCGTTTTTTAGTGTGTCTTTAGTGTAATTTTTTTCGAATTTTATAACACTAGGTGTCCTCTGCAGCTGAGCAGATAAATCAAAGGCACAAAAAAATAAACAACAACCCACATCTAGCGAGATGAGAGTAGAGACCATGAGAACAAACTAAATGTTACAAATCAATAGAATAGTAGTAGCCATCTTGAAATGCGGCCTTTTCATGGTTTATAGCACTCTTTTGTTGTGTTGCAGACTGACAGCTCTTTTTGCCATTCATCTGGTCTGCATTTGTTTCCATTGTTTCAGACTTTGGATCAGTCAAATGTTGGATCATTTTTCAAGATGGCTCCAACCCATAAAGGGCATTTAGTCTTCTGTGTGTGCATTTTTGTTTGTGATTTAATGCGCATGTCTGCTTTTGCACCGTTAAGGTGTCGTAGGTATGGCTGTAAGAACAAGGGAGCTCTGATGCTCAACCTTATCTTCAAGTCTCTGTGCATCAGGATGGCTGCCTTAAAGCAGCAGTAATATGTCCAGGCTTGTGTTCAGCGAACCGATACAGATTCGTTATTTTGAAATATCATAAGGAGGTTCATGTTTCCACACAGTCAGGGTGCACTGGAGATGAGGCACATGTTTGCTGTTCAGAGAAATGACCGCCCGCCCTCTTAATGCACAGGCTTCAGGACTTTAACTGGCATGTCGGGAAAGGCTTACTGAATTTAGGCCCACTGGAGCCGCCATCAGAAGTTTTGGAACAGGACAGAAATGGGTTTCCATGGGAACACACTGAAGCTCCACTGGATCAGGAGTCAGAAGCTCAGAGGGGTCTACTGAAAGACAGAAAGGCGAGGTTGAGAGGAGGAACAGTGACATCCTATTTGTACAAAGATCTTGTGAAAAAGAACATCCATTAGAAGACAACTGCAGCACACTGAAGTCAGGTTGACACAGAGATCCATTCATTTTTCCATTTTAACTTCTATTTGACAAATTAAAACCAAACTGACTGGTAAACTAAAAGGTGGGTAACAACAAACGACATTATGGTGGCATAAGGGAGGCATATACTTTTTTCCTTCTCGGGTTCTAAAGTAGTCTAAACTAAGCTACAATAAGCAGTGGTTGCAACTAATTTTGTATATGTGAAGATCAAATCTCAATCAGCAAATATGCACCCTCTAACCCAATAGGATCTACAGATGGAACCCCACTAGTTACTCTCAGATCCAGATTAGTGACTTAAAATGGAAAGATATTGGTAATATTCTTTGCATAACCAGACTAATGTTTTTATGTTCTTTTCACTCACTATTGGCTTACTTATAACTTTTTTCCCAGTCTACGTCAGGTCTGTCTGTCATAAATTGGTCACGCTGATTGTTAGATGCTCTGAGTCAGTTGGCTGTCGCCTGACTCATTATGCAATAATTTCCCTCTGTGCAATAACCTGTTTCAAATACTAATAGTGCAATAACACAGAATTATATGTACGTGTACTTGTAAATATACTTATATTTACTTTTATATACCTTTATTTTTATTTTCAGATTGACCTTCATTTTTTTTTCTTTTTGTGTTTACGGTTTGATTTTTATCTGTATTCTGTGAGTATGAGCTGCTTCAACAAACAGCAATTTCCCCCTCAGGGATTGATATAGTAATCCTGATTCTTATTCTGATTCTGAGCAGCATGAAAGGTTCTGAGTTTAAGTTTTCCACCTGACTAGGGCCTTTCTGTGCTCAATTTGAGTTTTCTTTATGTCTTTCAGAGATGTCACCCACCTAAACTAAATGAATGCACGAAAGGATAAGAAGTGTCAAGGACTGAAGGAGATTTTTTAACTAATTAACCCAGGTTGTCTTGATCCAGTTGCGTGCACGCTCACATCAAAGAATTAGTAGCTGACAATAGATGAGAAAGCATGATGGCTTTCATGCGGAAAACATCATCCTAAATAAATACAAGGAGTGCGTCTTCAGTATATTACAGACTGATAAAACACACAAGCCCCAGCAAAGGTCAAGGAAAAAAGTCCTAAGAAGGAAGAAAAGGCCTTGTGAATGTGTAACTGGAATGACCAATTTAACAGTATATCAATATTACTGCTTCAGCATTAAAACACAAGAAGACCTTTAATCACAACTGAATTGTGAGTATGGATTCTAATGGGAAATAAATTAATATTGTCGTAATTGCAGCAAATGGAATAAATACAATTTCACAATTGAAATTGGTAAATATGCTTACGTCACTTTCCAAAAAGTAAAAGGCTTGAGTGCATGTAAGCCTTAATTTACCCTAAAAAATTAATTCACCCCAGCAAAGTGACAAAAAAATGATTTTAAATAATCCACCAGAAAGACTGCATGTCTAACGTTATTTGGCAACTAATAGGAAAAAACATATACATTTCAATTAAGCATCTCTTTAAAATCACATTTGTTACATCTTACTGAATGAAATATAAATACAAAACAAAACCTTTTCAGACTAGAAGCTCTCTAAAGTTATGGTAATTTATCATTCATGATTAATGCAGTATTCAATATTATTATATTTTAAACAGGAGTTTTAAGGCTATCAAATGATGAGTTTATGACTAACAGCAGAGCACAAACAATTTACATAAATGCATAAACAGTGTGACGGTGAAAAAGGCATGACATGGTATAAACCGACAATAAGATGGAGCTTTAAGGGTTTCCTCCAGTCTGAATATTGGAATCAGTGCTGGTGTTCAGTCTAGACTGAAAAGTGGAGAAAGATGAAATGTGACAAAAAAAAACACATTGAAAAACAGGCGTGTTTGTGACAAAGAGAATGATGGACAAGAGAAGACAGAAATCAAATTAAAGAGAACGAAAATGAAAGTGCAAACCTGATTCGAGGTGGCAGATTCAGCGAAAGGAACATTGGTGACTGGGGTCGAGGCCGACGAAACAGTGGAGGTGGTGGCACCGTGCATCATGGGAACTTTTATTCAGACGAGTCAGACAGAGGACGAGGATATGGGCAGGGAGGAGGGGGGGAACAGGAATGATATGGTTACCATGGCAAAATGTGTTGGTTCAAAAGTCATGGCACAGGTCAAATGATATTGGCACGATGAATTTGAACAAGTATCAAGACACATGCAAACAAAATAAGAGATAAAGAAAAATGCACATTTCATTGAATGGCCTGGTAAAAAGAAAATGCATTATTTGTCAACAAATGGTAGTAAGCAAACAGGGCAAAACACAGTCATACAATGTAATCAGACTGGAGTATCTGATAATTGTATTCAGATGAAAAAAGCATGACTGTGGAGAGGGCAAAGGAGCAATACAGAACTAACTGATGATGAAATCAATTATTATCATCAAGATAAAAAAATGTTTTTATAATGTCCTTAATGAAATTAAATTGATCAGTTCAGTTTGCAACATAAGAAAATGCTTTTTTTTCCAAATCAGTTGACAGATTTCAGTCACAAGTAATCTTGTATCATTATATCCACAGTTAATCAATTCAGTTATAGTTTCAGCAGTACACGAGGACTACATTCCAACTGCAATGTTCTCCCTATAGCTGAAAACAATGGGGCAACAGTAATTACCTTATCATTAACGTACTTTTCTTTCAGCACAAAAGTTCTACACGAAACTGCTACTTGTAGCATTTTTGGATTGTACTAAATTGCTTAGCATGACTTATTGAGAGAAAGTTTCTGTTGAATAGTTTTAGATTACTTTTTTTCATTTAAATTAGAACTGCCCCTTGAATACACTCAAATGATTTTTGTTTATATCCATAATAATGCTGAATTGTAATTGTGATTGAAAAGGAATGCATTTCAGTAGAAAAACAAGAGTCTAATGCAAAGTCCAAGACTCAGCCCACAAGTCAGGGTGAATTTCTGAGACACAGGTGTAATTTTGTCCTTTAGCAGTTCTATTGTTTAAATTGACACTGTATTTGTGGCCACTATTGCAAATTAGTGTGTTTATCTTTAAACAAATAAGCTGCAATCTGCTGAATTCACTCTCCGATGCAGTACTCAGTACCTACAACATTGACAAACCTCCTCCAAAGTAAGTTATGCATGTTTTGGTGTTCTACCATCTGCTCAAAAGTATATCATATTCAGTGTGTGAAATATTCCTACATAGGGTGGGTAAGTAACCTGGATAACCAGCCAACAGCATAAAATACTAGTGAAATAACATATGAGAACAACAGCAATTGACTTGTCTTTACATATTTTCTCATTCTATTTATTTTTCTATTTTTTTTATTTTATCTCACTGGTAATTAACTATGAAAATATTTGTAATTATCACTGTGTCAACATGCAGAAGACAGCAAGGAGATTCACAACTGCAATTATCAGAAATGTATTACTGCAACGGAATGGATGCATTTAAATGGCATTACTTCTATTTCAATGAACCCATTGACAGAGGTCTGTATTTGTTTTTTTTACTTGCTATCGTGAAAAGACGACATCTGCAGAGAGTGGATGAGCTAATATCTGCTCTCTTCACAGTAGTAAATAACTTCTGCAATACTTTTATGGCGGCACATCATTGCCTCAAGGGTGTAATATTCCCCAGATTAAGATGGCCGTTGATGGATACATGTGCATTTTGACTAGTTGCCAGGGGCTTATGCTCTCTACTTACAGTTTACCGTATGATTAGCAACGCTCCAAAAGTCCAAAAGTTAAAGACCCTGAAATGTAGCCCACTAACCACAAGCTCTGACTTGGGCTAAAGCTTTTTAAGAGAAGACTGAAACAGGGAACAGAGGATACTGAGAACATTGGCATGAGCCACCTTCTTTTGCCCCTTTCCCACCAATCTAGCTGGCATTGAGTCTGAGAAGCAGGATTAAGTCAATGACGCTGTGACATTGTTACTGGCCTCCACCCTGCTTTCAAATGCTTACGTGCCCGTGTTTCTTCATCATTTAATTCTTATGCATCCCTAACCTGTTCATATTAATTCTGCCCGAAGACTGCCTGCAGACTTTTCCATACAAAGTAAATGCATAAACCTTTCATTTTCCTCCTGGTTAATTGTGTTCTGATTTATTCCATCGTTATATACAGAAGGTTTAGTGGTCCTATATACAATTGGGCAGAAAAAAAATTGGACCATGGAAGCTATGTTTCTTCTACTGACTTCATCTTAGAACTCCAAATGAAAAGGACTTGTCATTTGGGGAAGCATTAAGCAGGAAAGTGAGAATGTATTACAGAATTTTAAGAACTATCCTGCAAATTCAAGTTTAGGGATAAGAAGTCACCGTTTCGCAATTGTTTTTTAATGTGTTGTGGGTTTTTTAATACAATTTCTTTCGACTCACAGAACAACTGCTGATTTGGGATAAATAGTGCCATTGAAAAAACTGATCATACTGTGCTAAAATATTTTGGCCAGATTACAAACTCTTACAAAAATGGTGGGAAAAAATGAGTCCATACTGCAACACCTTAAGTTTTATGTCAGGAGCACTGAGAATGTTTTATTTAATTGTAGATGAATGGCTGAAAACACCAGCATGGTCATTTGCACCATAGTAGCCCATAAATGATATATACTGTGTACTATTCCTGCTTAGACACAATACCAACTGTTCCTGAAGGCAGCAGGTACAGCACACAATCTAAAAAGGAAAGCCAAAGAAAGAAGTGCCAAAATCAGAGATGTGAGTCGATGAGAAGGACATGTAGAAAACAAAGGAGACAAGAGAAACAAAATGGCATTATAAAATAGATGCGTGACATAATGGTCAGGGAAGTTGTGCTCAAATATGAGGCTAAGATGCTGCTGAATCATGGATAAAAACACACGAAAGCAAACTGATTTTTGTCTAAAATTTAGGCTCTTAATAATATTAATATTTTGTGTTGTAAGAATTGTAATATTTTTTATGTCATCATAAGCAATATGCTCCCAGAGATCATCTGTTCATTACTATGAAAAAAATAAGTTACTTTAGTTATTTCAATTTCATAAATCAGATGTCACTATTCTTCACTTTTTTGTATTTTCATTACAATATAACGTGAGCATTACCAAACATGGTTGTTCGATTTATCACATACAAAAATGTCAAGAATATTTTTTCTATTCATCTTTGTTTTCATCCGTAAAAAGAAAAAATGCAAAGGTCTGACGAATCGATAAAAAATATTAGACAGACAAAAATAATAAACTTGTTAGGAGAGTGGATGTGTACTGAGCCACATTTTCCTACAACATTATGTTTTCTCAATCCATCACATAGATTTCTTTTATTTGTCTGTATATGTCTCTGTTGATTCAGGTTTCATGGACTTGTGCTTGGGGGTATCACCTAGGTGTTACATATGCAGGGGGGAAGAGAGACTAAGAACAGACTGTTTTTTGTTTGTTTTGTTTTTTTGCTTATGTGAGACTCACCAGTGGGAATAAAGGCTGGTTGCTGGAGCTGCATGTTGGCCAGGGCTTGCTGGTAGTGGAACATGCTGGGGTTAAAGACAGTGGCAGCAGCTCCATTGCTCTTCTCTAAGACTGACCTCTTTGGTAGAGGCTGCATGGCTCCAGGTGGCAGAGCCTGAAAAGAACCAGAAGAATAAAGAAGACCAAAAATATAATAAACTAGCTTGTCCCCCTAGTTAGAATTTCAAAACTACATATAACTGATAAATGATTAAGTACAAGCTCATGTTCAGATATTATCAGACATAATGTTTTCTTGTGATGACAAAATAAAACCATTGTTTTTGCATTTTACCCACAATCCTCCCCAAACCCTACATCCTGATGCCAGGACATTTACATTTGATCTACGGATATTCAAAACAATTAAAACCAGAAATGCACATCCTAAAAACAGTACAATTACAAACAGTTACGTATTCCTATAAGCAGATGTATTGACACTTGACGGATCCCTTTGGATTCTCTTAATGGTAAGGCCCAAGTCAGAATCAAGCAAGGTTATTAACCCCATTTTCAAAAATATACAGCCTTTCTTCAACATTCAAATCCATTGGACATCTGTTATCTTTGTCTTCATTACAGAATAAATAAGTCAACCCTCCCCCACACTTTTTTGGAAACCTGGTTGGAGTCCAGTAAAAGCTGTGCATAAAATGAAACTACATGAGGCCATATCTTTCCTCACTTTAATTTCACCTTGTTAGTGATAAGTGTCAAAGTCTTAATCCCCAAACATCAGGTTAAAATCTATTAAAAAAGCTTTCATGAAAAAAAACCTATTATAAATACCCTTTATCGACATGTAATAATACACAGAGGCCTTTGACGCTTCCCACATTTTCTTTGTACATCATCTTATAATCCCCCATTTTTAGGAGCTGGTATATCCAATCCTAAAGTGGATGATAACACACAGTGAAGCTGTAGTTATCTGTCTGGAGAATTGAGAACTGTTTAAGAACTGTTAAATCTCTACGTAGAGATTTTGTCAACAGGAAAATCCGTATTTGTGTGTTGTGTGTGTGTGTGTGTGTGTGTGTGTGTGTGTGTGTGTGTGTGTGTGTGTGTGTGTGTGTGTGTGTGTGTGTGTGTGTGTGTGTGTGTGTGTATGTGTGTGTGTGTGTGTGTATGTGTGTATGTGTGTATGTGTGTATGGGTATGTGTATGTGTATGTGTATGTGTATGTGTATGTGTATGTGTATGTGTATGTGTATGTGTATGTGTATGTGTATGTGTATGTGTATGTGTATGTGTGTGTGTGGTCTTATAATAGAGCCGAATACTGTCAAAATTACATTTTAATTGTGAAGATGCTCTAAAAGAAATGGTCCACAAGTGTGTTCTGTGAGCTGTCAATTAAATCGTTATTTACTCATTTCCAGAGTTTTGTGTTTTTCCCTGCTGTGAAGCAATAACAAAGATTCAGCAATTACACAGCTATAGAAGTTCGTTTTAGATTTTATAACTGTAAACTGCTGACTCCTAAATTGTGATCACAGAGTAACTATGCTTTCACCCTCTGACTCAACATCTTCCAGATGGTGACGTGTCTATTTACAGCCACAGGAGGACACTGCAGACACAAGAAAATGTGCCTCCAATTCAAGGCCAGAGCCCAATAAGACAACTTGGAATTCACCATCTACCACAACTGGCAGTAAATTATCAAGACTCAGAGTAAGAGGCCCAGAGAACTTGTTTTTGATCATTCTTACATGGAAAATACGTAGTGAAAACTTTGCTTTTTCCCAGCTACTCAGTTTATACTAGCTGTTTGTATCAAGACTGTACATGAAGTTCCTCCCCCTGACATCAGAAATGCTGACTCTGCCTCAGTTCAAGTCAAAACTCAAAAGCCATCTGTTCAAAATTGCCTACCCTCTGTAATCTTGATTCCAACTGTTATAAATCTTTTTATCTTTTTAACTTTTTGAAGGGGAACCATGTGTTTAGACACCCGCAAATAAAATGTATCACTATTATTATTGATATTATTCTCATTATAAGACTGCGCACCGACTCAATCCTCAGACAACATGTTCAGTTCTTAAGACACTTGAGAAACACTGTGATGGTCTGACTGTTCATAATGTGAAAAACAATAATAAATGATTCATAACTAATAATAACCATTGGGATCAATGGCTAAAATATTTGCTGGTCTTAGCCGCAGAAATGTTTTTTCTTTTAGTAAAATAACAGTGTGGTCAGCCTGTTGAGTAGGACTTACCAAGGCTGCAGATGCTGTATTTTGAATGGCTTGATGCTGTGCAGCCTTGATCCTGGCCTGCAGGTGAGTGGGGGGGTGGAAGTACTTGCATTTATCTCGGCTGCAGCGGCCCTTGATGTAGTCCATGCAGACAATGACAGAATTCTCACTGCAGTCCACCATGCCAGCCTCCATGGGGTGAGCATAGCGGCAGTCGCTTTCACCCCGTGTACAGTTACCGCGCTGGAATTCTCGGCAAACCTGGTTAAACAGGACCATCTTTTACCTGTCAACATACCTTGATCAGACATAGAATCAAAACAACGGCACACACATACCTCAAGCTTGTCTGTGCGTACATGTTTTTGTGTAGTGGTGCCATTGCCCATGGCTGTCAGGCCAGGAGGACTTCCAGGGACCAGAAGGGGAGTACTGGGCAGCAGCTCAGGCATCAAGCCCACGCCCGGGCCCATGTGGCTTAGATATGGACTAAACGCCATACTGGGACTTGTTGCCAGGGAAGGTGTCACTGGGAATGTGGTCTAAAGGTTTGAGAGAATGACACACCAAATGAAAACAAAGACACAAACAGGATTTTTTCGGCCTTGCAAGAGTATTTGTTAGCAGGAATGTCGTTTGTCCATTGTCTTCCTATGCAGCAGTTGAGAGGGACAAGAGTTACATCAGAATATGAATCCAACATGGATTAACAAGCATGACTTAATTTTGAATAATCTATGTACTGGCCATTTTACATATGTACAAAAACAATATATAAAATT
The DNA here is from genome assembly GCA_901007705.1 of Fistularia tabacaria. Taxonomy (NCBI): domain Eukaryota; kingdom Metazoa; phylum Chordata; class Actinopteri; order Syngnathiformes; family Fistulariidae; genus Fistularia; species Fistularia tabacaria. The sequence continues at coordinate 213,809 of CAAKHD010000678.1, forward strand.
CAGAGTTTAGAATTTGAATGCACTTAAAAGTCCCATGCATGATATAAATAATATGCAAAGATAAGCAGAACACTTTTAAAGGTATTACATTTTCCTTCTCATTATTGTTTGCAGCCACTATTCAGAAATGCAATGCAACTACTTCATATAGAATGCAGTGATTCAAGCTTGTGGAATCATAATCATCAAGAATTTCCCGGGGAGCTACTTGCAAACAGGGGTGTTTTTGTTTTCAGTTAAAAGTTGAGCATTGTCACACTGACTAGTGATGCCATATTGATAGACAAAAGATAGGGTTTGAAGTATGAACTCCTGGCTGTCTCCAAGTTGAGACCTCTTTGGGGATGATGTGAGAGTGGACAAGTTCCTCCAAGGCAATTTCACACTGACTGCACAAAGTTTCTTCAATCCTTCAAACATGTCCTTCATCGGCTGTATGAGGAGCACTCAGGCCTTCTGAATAAGTTTTTTGACAACTCTATTGCAGTCATAATTAGCCGTGACTCCGCTGGAACCAACTTCCGTTTCTCTTTAATTTAAATGCCATTTTATAGCTATAACAGTTTATTATATTAACATATCGCCTCCCATTGTCTTGTTGGCTTGTGACATAGGTGGCATTGTAGTGTGACATTTAAGAACACTGAAAAACCTTCGATTTGTTCTTCGATTTAAATCTAAATTGAATTTAATAAGCTGCTAAAAATACAAATGCTGGCTTCATTTTTGTTAATGATTTCTGATACCAGAATAAATCACGTCAAATGAGCTGAGATTCAGCATGTGAGAGAACAGATAACTACATGATTATTATTATCATCATCATGTTTAGTAGTAGTAATAGTAGCAGTAATAGTGGTAGTATGGTATCAGTATTAGTAGAGGCCTCTCGGATGAGGGTTGAAACGTCTTCAAGTGAAGAAATTCAAGTCCAGTTACCATGGCAAGAAGATTTTGACAAGAATTCACAATGACCTGAATGATTGTATTGTTGTTTTTCTATTCATTCTCAGCTAGATAACCTAATGCCAGGATGAACAAAAAAGCATCAAACACTTTTCTGCGTTCCAAAATGCCACGGCTATTGGAACTGCTTAGTGTGAGTGCAACATTAATATTTAAAGAGGTCCATAACATCTTTCAGCAGACTGCTCTGGGTGAAAATATGTGGTTTCAGCGATGGACACTTACTATGGGCTGCAGCTGTGCTCCAGGCAACATAAACTGCATCTGCTGAGCCAACATGGCTGCTGCAGCCTTTTGCTGGATCAGGTTGTTACGCCCGTTAATCTCTAGCTGGGTTTTCAGGTGCGGTGGTGGATGCAAGTATTTGCAGTTCTCACGTGTGCAGCGCCCCTGAGGAAGTGAGGAAAGATTAGATTTGAAGAAGGAAGATATGGCACATAATAAGAGATCCTGTCCTTGTGAGATGGAAGCTAATGTAACAGAGGAGCTAAAATCAATCAGGAGTGACAAAGACATCACAACTTTCTATTAAAAAAAAGAAATTTAATCACTGCACTTGATTTAATTAAGTAATCAATGAGGAAGTCAAGTATTTTCTAAACCAAACATCCTTGAAATATTTTGGAGATAGGAATACAGTTGAAAATACTCTTTTAAAGACCGAAACAGAAATGTACAAATTTAAGTAATTTCGTCATCTTATATAAAACGTAGGTTTTTATTATTCCTTTTTCCCGAGTTAACAAATACAATTTAAAGTATTGTGAAATTCCAGTTCGAGTATTTCTATCAGCTTTGAATTTTTCCAGTTGCACACAGTCACAGACACAAGTCAAATCAACTCGTAACAAGACATAAAGTTGGAGAGGATAAACCATGGTTTGTTTCCTTCTACTGCAATTTTCACGGTTGCCAAACATAGATATTCAGACTTATCACGTGTAGTATCAAAGTGCAAGAATTAAGTCTTCTGGCTTCATGCAGATCAGTATTACATTGGATTAATCGTTGAACCAATTACTTGGCAAAAGTTAAGAATGCAAAATTTTGACTGAAGTAACTTATTTATCTAAGCATCTGATGAACCTAAAATTCTAAGGTAATACATAAAACTTTGGGGTCTCTTTTTCCTTATAATGGATGAAACCAGCGCGATTTAACAAGGAGTCAAGCGGGTCAAAGATGGCTAATATTCAATTGTAGTGAGCTGAAATTTTTTTGTGTAGATTTACTGCATCAGAAACTCCAACACAAGGCCTTACAATGAAATATCTTGAATATAATTTAGTATACAACACAAAATACTTCCCCCTTCTCCAATTTATTTCTATTTCCTCTTATTATGGAAACGCCTGGTAAATACCAAGTAACTCCAGCCGGGCAGGTTTCATATGAGGATTTTCTAATAGCAACTGAAGATTGGGCACACCTGAATCCTCCGGAGCACCATGCGGCTGCATCCGAAATGAGCAAACCAGGACTATATATTTACAATAAGATTTACAAAGACAGCTGTTACAAGTTTGGCTGAGATAAAATTGTGTGCTCTGTAATTCCAACAGGATTTGGTAGCAGGATATAGTTTGTTAGATTATCTGGAATTGCTCTACCTCATGCACGCTGTTACTTTGGCTGGTGCTAGGTCTAACAATTTGCATCAAGAAGAGTATTAGGTCTGTGGCCATGGTTAATGCTCCCTGAAATTGGCAATGAATAGAGGGAGACAAGACCGCCTTGGCGATTTTAAGTGGAATACATGCTTTATAAATGGGAACTTTTTTTTCGGCTAGCTGTTGTAAAGTAATCATATCATTGCTATAAAAAATTGAAACTAAGCCAATGGAAAGACAGATGCTGAAATAGTGGAGAGTATGTTCTTAACCCCTTATTTAATATAATATGCCACAAAAAAATAGACAAGCAATTGATCCGATTCTTGGAACAATTATTTTTCAATCAAGTGCTGACAATGACTGATAAATTGTATGTTTTAAGTGACTCAAGATTAGTTTTCATCACAAACCCTGGACACAAATTATTTGAGCACAAATAATATCTGGATCTTTTTCTCCCTTATCAGTTTGGATTCCTGAGAAGTTGTAAATGGGATCTCAACCATGAATCTGAAAGCAAATTCATTATTCTTGAGAATGTCCTCTGAGCCATGTCCTTCTATGGCAAAGGTGAAGATGGTGCTGCAGGATGACTGCAGGTCAAAATGTAATCAGGGGAGGAACTGCAGTCACCATTAAACCCCTGGGAAGACAGAGGCAGTCTGCCCCTGCAGATGAGCTGCTAACCGTCTACCCCTGCTGCATCAGTGACATGCTCTGTCATCAAGCCACACCCACATTTATTTGGTGAGCGACTGACAAAGCACTACAGCAACAGACAATAACATTATACAAACTGACGTCATGGTGCAGAGAGTCTGACGTTGATGGATGATGTGGTGTGGTGATGAGGACACATAGAAAGGGCCACAGAGCAGAAGCGCTATGTGGGACAGGAGAACACTGCAGTGTCTCCTGGACTTACATGCAGGAAGCGTTCACAGACAATAAGTGTGCAGACACACAGCTGTCTGAAAAATGGTGCAAATGCATTTTGCTTGAAATGGGAGCAAGCTTTGCTTTGGCAAAAGTCTGTAATGAGGAGTGATTCCCGTGGGGTCACCACGCCCGCTCAAACTCAGAGGAACAGAGAAGTGTCTATTAATTGGCCAAATATTTTGCGCTCCAAAACCAGTTGCACTAATTACGTCTAAATATTGTATTTAATAGATTATTCACATTTCTTTTAAGGCTACAAAATCTAGGTTAGAGAGAGGCAAAGGAAAAATTGTTGTAAAGAGTATTGAGTCAGGAATCTCCTATTGGTAGCCATGGCAACACACAATGCAACACGCAGAGAAAGTCCCTCTTACTATAGAGCTGTGCTGTTTACTTGAAGACGGCTACATTTAAACAGATTAAATATTAACCTTTCTCGTGTGATTCAAAGTCATTGCACTCCTAATATATTCTTTGAAATGATGCCAAAAATATTGAACAATATGAAAACATATTGTCTAGTATTTAGGCAATGGCTAGGGCTTAGGTGTGACAAAGATAGAAAATGTCCTTTTTGTTAAAATTACTGTACGTCAGAAAGGCATCACTGGAGAGGACAGAGGTATCTGGTTAACAACGTAAAAAGTACTAGAGGAGATTAGCAGAACCCCCTGGTTAATATTGACAAGAGTGAGTTAATGGAGGACTAACTGGGGACGACAGCGGTCGTCTCTGGCCCAGCTATAGAAGCCAGATATAGGAGAGACATGGTGGGGAGGGCAGCCATTAGCAGATAAATCCATAAAATTAACAATGAAGGGAGGGGCGAGAAGATAACATGCAGAATGAGACATGCTGTTCGGGAGAGACAGGCCGTGTTGTTTCTTTGTTTTTTCTTGTCAGTCACTGAAAAACTCATTTCTAAGTATGATCCAAAATAACCACGAGAATGCAAAGTGGATGTGTTTTTATTGCAGTAGGTGGCTGTTCAAACACTAGGCAAGTACTTGATCCAGGCAGCCACACCTGATAAAGACAGACGCTTTGACCTTCAGCTGTCATCAACTTCACTTCTTTCGTAAACCAACAACATGAGCTTGAGGCTTCAAACAAACAAACATGGCCTTTAATGCACATTTCTAGCCTTTGGTACAAAGCAGCTTGCCTTTTCCTCCCATCAATGCAACCCGTACAGCGCCAAGCTGTTGCTCTGTGCTAAAAACAGCCGTGCCACTCAGGAAGATCAAACTATCCAATGGGTACGCACTCCTGTGCTGTTGCTAGGCCCCCTCTCTCTATCTCTTTCTCTCCCTCTCCATCTCCCTCCTGCTCTGGAGGACATAACACAGAAAAATGGCCGAATAATAAATTCTAACTCAATAAATGAGGAGACAGCAGCTGCATTCATACAGAAAGCCCCTTGTCTGGGTCTTACTTTATGCTGTAGGACACGTAAATATCTCGCAAACACACATGCATCAGTACACATACCAACACAGAGTCTGTCCTTTATTTTGACGAGTAAGAATTTAACGTCAGAGCCCTTTTTGAATACGGCGAGGTTATCGTGTCCCACTGCTCCCTATGAGTCGTGATAGTACAGTGGCTTTTGCAGGAAAAGAATGGGAGTCAGGAGAGAGGCTGCAGCAGTGTGAGGTAGCACAACCACCTAGCTCACATCAATAGGAGACGCTGCCAGCAAAGAGTGTGAGAAAATACCAGGGCTTTAAGGGCAAAATAAATCTGACGAGAAGACATTATGTTGGCATTAATATGTGTCTCTAAACATGTGCAGGCAACTCACACCACATGTTTGACTGGAATTAGGGTTGGGCAATATGATGCTAGACATCTGTGTTACTATAGAATAAGAAGTATCTAAGCCTTTAATGTCACACGCAATGTAATACAGTATCGCTGTAAAATGATGACCAAGAGTGCTTTGGGATCACATTAAATTTGCAGGATTTTTGCGTCAATGTGAATCAATGGGGTAGCTTGACTGGGCTTCACGGTGGCTTTTTAGTATAAACCAGAAATATACGTTCTGGAGATCGTCTGCGCTTTCCTTAAAACAACTGATATGTGTGTTCCTGTGAGATTGGAAAATTCAGCAATAATCGAAATATACAATTTTGAAAACAGGTCAAACAGACCTTTAAGAGAGGTCCTCTAAAATGAACATGACAAAAATGCAGTTTTGTTTTCTGCTACTGTTAAAGACCTGTTCTTTATCAGACACCTCTTTGGCCCACATTAAGCCCTTTTTCTGTAACATTGAGCTTGGTTACTTTGCATCAACACGACTGATACCAACAAAGGGCACTCTTGAAGAAGGAGTTATTAATCTACAGGAATTTATTCAATGAAGATTATATCAAATGTGGGGGGAAAAGCATTTGTAGCGATGATGAACAAACCAATACATCATGGCTTCCTCCTCTGAATTCAGCTATTCTTCCCAGCTAAATTTTTGTCAATGATCCCAACCAACAACCAAACAAAAACAAATGCAATGCATCAAGATTCAAAAAGTATCTTCTGGCATGTTTCAGCAATTACTCTATGACCAAGTTGGCTTTTCATGTTTTGCATTTATAGACTACGGCAGTGAGCATAATCAATAGATTGATGGGCGAAAAAATGCAAGTTGCTGCACTAAATATTTAACATTCATTGCAAGAAGGGAGATTGGTATAAAAATTTCTTTGTGAAAATAAAAAATAAAAAAAGAGTCCAAGCAGACAGCTTTTTGTTTCTGAGTGCATAACCGAAACTAAAATATCATAGAAAAACCATGAATAATTCTACTTCAATGAAAATGCAAATATTATGAATAGCTAAAAAATATGAAGAGCCTGAGGCCACATGTCATTAAATGTTGTGCCAAGGACTGACGATGACAACATGTCTGTACCTTGAGTGAGTCAAAGCAGGCGATGACTCGGCCATTCTCCACATGGCAGCTCCGGGAAGGGTGGGCGAACTTGCAGTCCGCATCTGACCGCGAGCAGGTGCCTCTCTGAAACTCACGACACACTTCAAGGGTCAACCATTTGGTGTCCCGCCCCATGGTCATGCTGACAGCCATCGCAGACAGGCAGATAAATGTCGTAGAGAGTAAAGGGTGACTAATCGAAGAATAAAAAATGTTTCCAACTGAGCAAACAGAATCAAAACTATTTTGAGAGTTTCCCCGGCACAAATAGGCAGCAGGTCCGTGGGTTTTGTGTATTTTGGGGGATGTGTATTGGTTCTTCTTTGGAAAAAAGTGTCAGCTAAAGTTTTACTGTGAAACAGTGGGAGTTGACTGTAAGCAGAGGCCAGCTCTGACTGAAAAAGAGAAAAAAAAACAGACGCTACTCTTAGGACATCACTCTGGCATGCTTGAATATGTTGCAGAGACAAACACTCTTCGTCAGGGGGGAGGCCAAAGACGAATTTTGCCTCTGCGTGGCCTTCGAATATCTGTGCCTTCTCTTGGCCACCGGATCAACCCACCAAAAGTTCTCCGTTAAATTCATGTCAACATGGTCCAAGTTCTGGCAGTCACTGTGTAGCGTGTTATTCTTTCCCCGTTGTTACGCGCAAAGTGAGATGATCTCTGAACAACAGAGAAAGGACAGGACCTTATAGGAATGGTGTCATTGGGTCGGTGGTTCAGCTCAAAGTATGTGTGGACTGCGGCTCAAAAACATGGGAAGGATGACTTCTTTGGTTGTCACATTAAAAGCTAGCCTCCATTCATGGCCAATCACCCGCTGAGCTCCGTCCTACTGTGATCCAGTAGACAGCAAGAGACAGCAGTGCAGCAGCTTAAAACCAGACGAATCCTCACGACAGGCACTTTGGAGTTCCACCTCCAGCTCTTACTTCAGTCACTTAGTCAGTTTTTTCATCCCTCTTCCGTCGTTGTATATTCTTCTGTTGTCATCCTCCTCACTGACCTCTCATCTGGGTGTCCTTGCCAAACCCCTGCTGTGGACTGGAAAAACAGAAAGACCCACATTAATTTTAAACACTGACACGATGGCAGCCTGCTGAAAAGAAGCAAAAAGGTTAAAATGCAGTTTTAATGTTGAGCTAAAACCTTGTGTGGAGCTTGTTTGTTAAACGGAGACCGATGAGGACCACGAGGCTGGAGGGTGGAAGGGAAAGAACCACAGAGAAACAAGCGAGGACAAACAAATAGGGGAGCGGAGCATACGGGAGGGAGGGAGGCAGCAATGAACAGGAAAGGGCAAGCTATGTCTTGATTAAGTGATACAAGAGAGAGAGAGAGAGAGAGAGGGAGAGAGAGAGAGAGAGAGAGGGAGGATGGAGGGAGAGAGGGAGGATGAGGAAGATTGCGCGCAGGACAGAGAAACGTCACTTCAACTCCCCTGAGCTCCACGCAAGCAAAAAAACTAATTGAGTAAGTTGACGTGAATCATACTGCAATATACGGTGGAAAGCGCTGTCCTTGAAATTGGACAGAGTGGCACACGTGATTCACAACTACAGAGGGTAGTTATTACTGTGTAAAAAAAAAAAAAGGGGGAGACAAGGCAGAAAGAGAAGGGGTAGTTCTTCACAAATGCAGCTGTTGTGCTCATTGCAAGGCCACAGCCAACGAAACAGAGTTTTGCAAGGAGGCTGAGCACGTTAACGACCAATGATTGAGCAGTTTCCAGGGCGGCTCCTCCCTCCTCAGAGCCCGTCCTTGTTCCATACCAGATTTTTTTTTCACAGTCATGGCTGAGCCACATGCTGATTTTTAAACTGTACATGGACTCTGAACACACTCCAAAAGCTGTGCCTACTTACAGGCGTGGAAGAGAAAGTTATGCCTTATCAACCATTGTAATCTCCTACAAGGTGATGTGAGGGAAGGCGTGTCGTCTGCCTTCTGGCTCAGTGTGGAAATAAGAATGACGTGTCCGGACACTGACTGAATACTGATAACAATCAGTTAGGTGGCTCAATAAGAGAAGATACTGCAATACATACATCCAGATGAAAACGAAATCTAACCACATTTTAGGGCCGGGAATTTTGATGAAAAAATATATGTTGCGAAAAGTATAAAGAAGCGATCAGACGAAACAATAGGTTCGATGCAGGAGAGAAGGAGCACAGGGTTGGAGCAGATATTATCAGTCCCTATATCTGATGGCGGCAGACACAGACGGAGGAAGCAGCAGGGGGGCAGAGTGTGAGGCAATGAGTGTGTTTGTATATGAGAGCATGCAGATAGACAGCCAAGGAGGAGAACACTGCAGTAGAGTGGGAGAAGGAGGGACAGGAGGAGGTGGGAATTGTGTCCATACACCCACCTTCAAAAACCAGAACAAAGACACATCCCAGTGCCTCCAAAATAAAAAATGCACCGGGATGGTGTGAGCAGGTAAAGCAACCGCTTTGATTGCCTAAACTCTATGTTTGTCTGCCCCTCATCCTACGCCCATTTACCTAAGTCGCTACACACTGGGACAGGAAAGCACTCTTCCCACAGCTTTGTCTGTCCTCTGTTCAAGTCAACATCAGGGTCACGGCGTGGATCCCCTGGCCACACAGCTCATCAAGACCTCAGCTGCAACACTCTCTTCCAGTTCATTCAATCACTCTTGCCACACCGGAAACCATATGGTATATAGCTGCCGTTACAACTGTTCTTGGAAAGCAATGCAGCAGATACTGGCTCTCAACCAATGGCATTTTAGTTTATATTGCACCCTGCACCTTTGAATATCAACAATTCTGACCTTTTGCCTGCTGACATATCCTGCCATGGTTATGCTTTGTGAAAGTTTCAGTGACTGCAACAGTCAAGCCTTTGCCATTGGTCTGGACCAGCACCTAAACCAATTACCAGATTGAATGGCGGGGCCAGTTAATAATGGAGAAATAATGCTAGAGTGTGCTGTGTAAGTGTGATAGGCTGACTTGGGATTTATTTGTCTCTACATATTCATGAACAGACTGACCCTTGAGAACCATTGGTAAGTTAGTGGGTCTGACATTTGAGATAAGGACACGAGGAAACTTTTATGAATGAGGCATATAAATGAGTAACCACTCTATACCAAAATGCAGAATTGGAGGAACATGGAAAACAATGGGTGAATGGTCACAGAACTTTCAATCTGTCACTATCATGAAATCTATATATACAAAATATGCATCGAAAGGTCAGCTGTTGAAAGAAAACGGTCAACCTTTCAGGAGATCTATTTCATTCTTCCATGAAAACACACACTTCCCCTAATCCTCCCCTTATTCAAAATAGCCACCTGAATCCCTAGTAAAGATGTCAAAAAAACATTTAACTTTTAAAATCTTAAGTCAAACCTGACCAAATATACATCATGTAGATGTATATATGTGTCTTGTAGGAAATCCAAAGATAGTAAAAAAAATTAACTAATAAAAATGATTAGAATTAAGAAATAAATACCTGTGTGATCACTCTTTAGTAATTTTGACATGACTTCTGAAAACTCACAATTTTGATATATATAACGGCATCATTAATATTATATTATTCTCTTTTAAACTATTTTCTATTGATTCTAGATTTGATGGTTGATTCTGTATAAACAGAGTATAGAATTGACTATATTGCGGGCTTTTTATTGTAAGTATCAATCAATATTCTACTGGTGTGAAGATGGAGCAGTCTTATAATGTAAGTGCTCCATAAACACAAAAACTCTGCAGCACCGTGAATTTCAATTTGTAGTTGAAGGCTTTACTAAGTTAACTGTATGTTCATAATCATATAATAGACAGATATCTCAATGCGGCCACAGGCCAAGCCTTTCTCCCAGTTTAAACATTGTACTCTGTTGATGTTTTAGGGATTTAGGCTTTCGCTAATAGTTAACCACTGGTAGATCCTCTTCAAATGCAACAGAAACTGAAAGATAACTCGGTTCCTGAGAAATCACTCGGTTCCTCATCTTGCAGTATGTTTTTCTCCATGTTTGGACAGTAAAAACATGATAAATTCTCTTGCTGCTAAAGCTCTTACTGAAAATAGCAACATTCAACCTAAAAAAATGCACTCTAAGCCAAGAAAAACGTATTTACGCATGACCATGAAGTAAGAAGAGGGTAATTTAATTCTATTATAATATCTGAATTATCTTTCAAGAAAAACACCATAGCACATGCACAAAATAAACAAAGTTGAGTACGTTTCGATGCCTTTTACTAGTAATCATAAATCAATAAAGTTAATTTTTCTTTTTTTTTTTTTCTTTAAAGCAAGTGTTTCATTTTCATTTGCCAAATATTATTCTTTTGTGGGCACAAGTGGTCTTGTAACCACTTATAATATAATTCTGTACCCTTTTTCAGGTAATATTTGCAAATTTTCATTGTTTCTTGATGACTTTTAGAAAAAAAAGTTGTGCCAATGTACGAATAGCATAATCTTGAATTCATCAAGTGAATTTTCAGAGGGAAAAAATGATCGATGAATATGCTAAAACATACAGCCATACAAGACTATCTGAGGGGGAAAACACCTGATATGTAGCCAGATGTTGTCAGTTAAATAATAAATCATAATTTGGGATGATAATCTATTACATGATATATTGCCCAGGTATAACGTCGATGGGTAATACACCCTTGAATAATTCAAAAAATGAAAGTGGACAAATAGGTGATGCCACAGTGAGAGCTGCAAGTGAAAAGGTTATGGTGCAAAGCACAGAAAGGTAAATACTGGTTTAGTAAACACCTAACTCATGGTTTTGCTGCTAAGTCATTGCATCAGCCAGAATTAGCAGCTTAAAGCAAACTGCGAAAGCTGGCAGGCTCACAGTCTTAAACAAACTGAATATTATTCAGAAAATAAATATAATTTTAAGATTATACCCCTTTCATTGAAACAATGCATCTTGCAAAGCTGCCTACCACCACAGATGAATGCCGTTCCTTTTTACCTATTGTATATGCTTCTGTACTGGGACAATCTTGGCCTACTGAACTTATTTGACCTTTAGCTCACACTGCAGCATAAGCAGTCATTTGCAAGGATGCGGCTTTGGTGAGGGAATATAGAGCGCCCTAGTTACTACAGTCATTATGTTGCTGCATCCACTGCATGTCTGCAGTAGGAAAAGGGGTTCCAGCAGTCAGTGGGTGAGGGTCAACAGAAACAGGACCGAAGGGGGGGCGGGTACAGTGCAGCCTTCATCGAACACGGTGCATCAAAGGTCTATGTGCAAAGTAACCTTCACCCGTGCCCTGACTGCATTGTGGCTGCTGTGCACGCTTTAACACAAACCTCTGCACCTCTTCTGCTCAAAAATACAGATAGCCTGATACACCTGTAGAAATGTCGCTGCACAATAACTAAAGAGTATTTCTTCAAGACTGTAATAAACATCTCAATTCAACTATTTTTGAAATAATTTATGAGACTAGTTAAAATGTAAATTATGTGCAAGATTTACAGAAATGGTCATGTGACACTACTTCGTTCCATTTTATGGGGATCTGGTGCTCATCTATATATAGGGTTCTTAGTTCTAGCCTGACAAAGGAGATGACTCGAGACTTAGGTGTATTTTTGCTTTGTTTCACGGGCAAAATTAAAAAAACAAAACAAAATGTTTCTCATGAAAACTGCTGATACCCTTTTTGAATTTCTTGACTTGGATTATGTATTGATATATATTAAGGCGAGATATAATTTCCCCCAGTGCTTCATATATAGTAATTATGAATAAATAATCATTGTTTCTGACAGGTTTGGATTTCGCTCTGTCCTCTGTATACGGTGTCGTGATATTCCCTTGAATTAAAACAGATCCTGGATCTGCTCTGACAGTGAAAACACCACAGAGCAGCATTATCAGGAGCTAGTGTTGCTCAGTACTTCCTGACGTGGGTTCAGATCGGGTGGGATACACTTAAATTAATCAAATGGATGGATTTGGTCCCTGTGTTCAAACTAATCGTAAAAGAACAACACAACTGGGCTAAACCTGGCTTTTTTCTAATGATTCATGAATTTCCAGGGGTAGCAGCGTCTCTCAGATTGTACAGTAATTATACAATTACTGTCAAAAGCCAGTCTGGTCAGCTCCAACAGTGGTATCTTATTTTGGGGTGGCTAAAGGTAAAATTGTGTTTTCTACCACAGGCAGAGGTCTTAGTACGCAATAACGGCTGTAAGGTAACATTAAAAAAGTATTTCTCTCCCTATGAGGTCAGCTCATCCACACAATGTACATTCAGACAAAAGAAAATGTTGAAAGTTACAATCAGGACAGTGCCAAGCTACAGAGTGGCAGGACTTGTCTAGGAGGATTATTCTTAACAATCAGTTTCCTGGAATCTCTGCAAATAATTTGGCAACTACTCCTGATAAAGACATACCTTCTTCTTTATGAACTTCAGGTTTTGTGAAACTCAAAAACTCTTTCAGATCTTGTAGCGGTTCTGCGTTCTTTCACTTCTTGACAGAACCGAGTTTTAGATCCACTTTTCCAGTCTTTGGGCAAACAAACAGCTACGTGCTCCAAATATATTATTTCTCCCCCAAAATGTCAGCATACCCTTTGAGTGTCAGCGTTGAGTTGAACTTGAGTAAAGCAAAAAGCTAAACAAGGTCAGAGACTGGTTGAATTTTAATCACTGGAAGGATTTGATATGTCAATGTGCAGAAATCTAGTTCGCTTATTGAGTACAAAGACGGTAAACTTGCTAATACAACTGGCTGGGAGGGAACAAAAGAATCATACAACTACAGAGTTGAGCATTTCATCGTGGGTAAAGCCAGTGTGGGATTTCAGTATTTAGACAGGCACCAACTGCTTTGGCCCAGATCTCTTTGCCCAACATACGTGCCAAGGACAAGAGAAAAACGCCCTACCATAAACGAAAGTGATTGATTAAAAAGCAAAAGGTGGAAACCACAATGACAATTATGAAAATCAGCAGCAAAGTAATTAGGTTAAGTATGAGTAATCCCTTCAGCTCATTAAAGCACCACAGGTCCTTTTCAATCAACCCCACGCCAACACTGTCACACCGGTGCGATGGAGCCCAAACAAAGCATACATATTATATTATATATATTCTTATCATATGGATATAACGCAGTCAGTCTGTGGATGGCAAATGATCCGTCACTGACAACACTTCATGAGGGGGGATACTGCTGTGTGTACGTACAGGCTGGACTCACAGCGAGCGTTAAATGAGGGGGAAAAACTAGCCAGACTAGTGCCGAGTCCAAATCTTGGAGTGAGTGTGAACTTGTCAGGACTGGTTGAAATGTTTAATGAGACAATGAGAAAATATTCTTTCCAGGTACACATATTTGGAGGCGAGTAGAGTTATGGGCATGCAATGGTAGCATCTGTGTGTCTGACCCTTGGTGGGAACATGCACTCAGCTTCCTGCAACAACTGAATGTTTGCAGGCTCGTTGCAGAAAAAAAAAAACAACAACTCACATTACAAACCAGGAAGCAACTGACAGGTGTTCTTCATTTCTGCAAGGTGTAATGGTTTTCAAGTCGATGTTTCACAGAGCACACTATGTCGTAAATGACTTTTTTGTTTGGTCGTTTGTTCGTTTGTTTGTCTGTCTGTTTGGCATGACAGCCAAAACGAATGTTTTGAGCAGCACACAGGCCAAACATCAAACTCTGCATATTTTACTCAACCAAAAATCCTTGCAAATCCCACAGTAGACAAAGCACCTCAATATGACACCGGCGCTATTTGGATCCATATTGCGCACAGCGGCACGGATCTAGTTAAACATCTTAAGTGTTATAACATCAAGCAAACAGGCAGACGCGTGCATCTAAACTCGTTAAAAAAATTTTTAAAAAAAACACGCCACGGCAGCAGAATGAGAGAAACTCAAGACGTGAGGCCAGGTAACGTGCGCGGCGTGCTGCAAACTCAACTGCGCCAGGCGCCGCGCTCAGCCGCTTACCTGCGGATGTCCAGTCCGACTCGCATCTACGGATCCTCGCCCTGAACGGTTACCGTCGCTAAAAACGGGGCATTTGTTCCGTTCCCGCGGCCACGGAGAAAAACGTGGTGCTCGGTGTGACTTTGCGGAGGAAAATCATTCAAAGAAAAAAAAAAAAAAAAAAAAAAAAAAGGAATGGAGGGAGGGGGGGGGGGGGGAACAAGCAGAGCGACAGAACGAAAGAGGCGCGGGGGGGGGGGGTGAGGG
>CAAKHD010000678.1:228921-241015 GCA_901007705.1 Fistularia tabacaria
AAAGAAGGATTGTCGCGGGGGAAAGGGTGGGAGGGGGGGGGGGGGGGGAATGGGGGGGGAATAAAATAAAATAATGAAAAACAAAGTGGGAGGGAGGGCACGGCGGGGAGGGAGGAGATTGATGACATCAGGAGCAACCGGGGGAAATCAGAGTCACGACGAGGTGGAGCGGCGGGCGGGCGGGCGGTCGAGGGAGGGGTGGGGATCAGCGCCCGCAGGTGGGGGGACAGACGTGGGCGCCGCAGTGCCACGCAAACAACGCCATCATCACGGTAGAACTTCCAAACACAGGGGGGAAACATCTGTACTCATAGGAAGTACATTTAAAACCTGGGGGGAAAGACAAGAATTCGTCCTTTCTGAGCCCGTCAAAATAAAAAAATAAAAATCCCTCCTCTACAAAACAGCAGCCTACGTTATCTGTCGTCTGCGCGGATAGTGTGATTTCAGTGGAAAATAATAAATTGTATTCATTTATTACCTTTAGATAACATGACTAAGAGATATATATTATTTCGAAATAAATAATGGGTAGAGTGTGAGGCGCCTGTGGATGCTCTCTAATCCAAGTCATGGTCAGCGGTCACCGGTTGCCACGGTAAGATTTGACAATGAGTCAGAAGAACGTGGACGTAACCCTCCCCAGTTGACGTCATGCGGCGAATATTGCATTAAATATATTTCATCTATTTCTGAACGAATGGACTAAAAACCGATCATAACATAGCTGCAGTTATTTACACCAGGATATCAACTCATATCATCGCGCTTTTCCGAAAGTGGTGCGACCAGGTCTTCTTAGCAACTCCTCATTGATATCTGCTTTATTGTTTTTAATGTTTGTTTTGTTTTTGTTGAAAACAATTTCACCCTCGTAAAATGTAATTCGATTATTATAATTACACAACTCGTGTCGTTGCGTTTGATACTTCATGCAAACGAAACCGGAGATTGATGTAAGGAGCGGAGCATGGATTTAGCAGCGTGAGTCAATGGACGAGAACCAATTCTGCTGAGTCATGTTAGCAGGATGACGTATTATGGTTTGCCAGTGGCAAATAATAAATATATATATATTTCAAGGCAGAAGCCGGAGATTATTCTCCAACAATTCTTGAAATGTGCATTTAGTACATGCAGTGCTTATGATTACCAATGCTGCTGACACTGCTTGACACTTTCAAACAGTGCATTCTTATGGTTACAATAACATCCTTCAAACTCAGTTACGAGTAAATGTATGGCTAATTTAAGGCTCCATCGTATGATCTAAAACGCTGTGTCCTCCCTCCAGTCAGTGCAGGCCCCCTTGACTGACACTACATGAGTTCCCTCTGCTGGTGGTGGAGAGACTACCACCTCCGGCTCTGACGTCTATATGGCGTCGTCCGTGTTCAGGATCAAGGGTCTGGTCAATGGAAAAGCTTTTTATTTAAAAAGAGAAATTCGGGACACATTCAGTACATTTACAACATTAGAAGTAATGTTACACATTGAGGTATCTATTTTCTTTCTTCTTTTTTTTTTACTTTAAATCATGTACATTTTGCAATGTACTAATTTCAGATGAGCACTTGGCAAACAATGAAAGGGATTGTTCATCACAAACAGTGTAGTGTGATTTTGTTTACACATATTAAGGTTGTTCCCTCTGAAAAATCACAAAAGTAACACCCCCTTGTTTTAATACATAGCTTAAATGTTCAGAAGCTTAAAAACCACAAGAGCAGCCTCAAAGGCTTCAGTGATCACTGAAATGGATTGTTAGGCCAGTTTTTCTCTGCTGAAGAAATGCAATCATTATACATGTCTTTTGTGGAAAAGCATTACAATCAATGTCAATAAATAGCCATATATCAATTAAAACATTTCACAGTAATAGAGATAAGGAAAAAAGAACAGTCAAAGGCATTGATATTTATTTATATTAAAATAACTTGAAATTGTTGAAAAACTAAATTGGGCACATTTGTATTAAGATGACCTCCTGCTTGTTTCTGTCGGTCCTGAAGACCTTCACTGGTGGGCCAGTTTAAGCATTTTTAGGTAAATCAATATCAACAATTATGATGGTTGACTGAAGTTAAACTGAAGTACAGCCTCTGCCACAATTTTTTCATGGACCAAAGAGCACTGTGACTCTGGATTTCATCTAACATGTAAAAACTTGTCTTGATGAAGGTGAATAACCTCAAAGTGTCAAACTGCTCTGAGTGAACTACTCTCTCATTAGTGTGTTTCATTTACCTGTTTAAAAACAGTGCCCTTGCTACTCATTAATGCCATGGCTTTTAAGCAAAAGCCTAATAAGATTGCATTGTTTGACACAAAACTAACAAGCTGGGTACATGAAACATGCCTCTTCAAGACCCCACGCTCAGCAGATGCCTGACAATCACATTTTAAAATGGTTGACCATAACTGGTAACTTTAAAGAAATCAGAACATTAGCTGGATATTCTACTCTTGCAATAGTTTGTCATATTTTGCCCCGACAATTTAGCATTGTCAGTCTATTGTTGAGGCCTTAAACCCCCAGTGTTTTATCCAAATTACAAAACAGTCGGAAGATTAAAACGAATGTGTAAAAACTGAGGAATAACTCTCATTCACACACTCTTCATTTACTCTATATCAGTTTTCATTAAAAGATGATGGTTTTAGAGGCAAAGTAATTTTGTCATTTTAAAATGACAGGACCCATTACATGATTCATTGCATTGCATGATACAAAATATGTTCGACAGTTGTCGTTTTCATTGTAAAGACAGACAATTAAAATTTCCTTACTGAATAAATCAATTCAGGGCGGCCCGGTGACGCAGTGGTTAGCGCTTCAAGGGGGCCTTTCTGTGTGGAGTTTGCATGTTCTTCCCATGGCTGCGTGTGTATTCTCCGGGTTCTCCGGTTTCCTCCCGCAGACCAAAAACATGCAGCAGGTTAATTGGAAAAATTATGGAAAATTGCCCCTAATGAGTGTGTGAATGGTTGTTTGACTGTACAGGTGGCCCTGTGATTGACTGGCGGCCAGTCCAGGGCGTACCCCGCCTCTCGACCAATGACAGCTGGTATAGGCTCCAGCATCCCCTGCGACCCTGAGTGCAGGATAAGCCGCAGGCGATGGACGGATGGATAAATCAATTCATGACACTGAACTTGTCATCAGTGACAGAGGTACTGTAACAAATTACAGTAACCTGATCAAAATCTTGTTAGATCAATTATTTTTCGTTTTTTACATGAGCGCAGTCAGCTACCACCACTATTTGTTAAGTTTATTTTTTCAGTTACTAAAAGTTACTGTTTCCAATCAAAAAACAAGTTATTTTCAAATGGGTGACATCGCGCTCATCTTAATGACGATACAAGGCAAGGCATTCTAGACTCAAATGTTTCTGTCCCGTATTTCTGTTAAGAAAATTGCTATCATTTGAAATATCGGTTCCAGTTATTACCACTGCTCCACATTGTCCATGTAGTCCTCCAGCGTGCTGTTCTCATCCTGATCCCACCAGTCCGGGAGAATCATATCCTTCTCCAAATCATCTTCATCAGTTCTTCCCTTTTGCTGCCCCTCCATTATTGTAGACTGCCTGTCCTGTTGATTGGTTGTTTGTGTGGGCTTTGGCAGCTTGGCTTGTTTTGTTATAAGCTTTCCACGGAGCCGCCTCCTCTCCTGTTGCCTCCTCTCCCGAGCTTGCCTGCGCTCCTGCTGCCTTGCCACCTGGAAACGCTGCAGGAAAAGATCACGTGCGTATTCGTAGAGCTCAACATCCCATTTGTTTAGCTGTCGGATTCGTTGCTGCGTCTCAGGTGGCACCTCAACGCTGGATGCACGGGTGCCATTGAGCTGTGTGAAGGGAGCAATGAACTCCAAATTGAAGGTTCGCTCAAACAGGTACTGGGTTTTACGCTGGTACTCAGTCAGACCATAGAATGCCATGCCACGCAAGTTACGTTTAGCACTCTCAAGAAGCACAGCCCAGCGCTCTTCCTCACTCATGGCTGACACGTTGTAGCAACCAACCAGGCTGAGGTCAGCAAGCATCCGGGTCTGCCTGTTGCTGGCCAAGTTGTAAGGGCAATCCATGAACTCCTGCAAGGAGCAACCCGACCAGTCATCTCCTGAGTAGCAGCTTGGCAGTTCGGACAGCGTTGGTGAACGTCCATCACACACGTGTAGGGATGCCTTCCAAGTGGCTCCACGTTGCACGTGACGCCACTCACTCAGGTAGCGTGACACTGGATCCCTTAGGATGGTTATGTAATAATAGTTCCTTCTGGGAAGGAGAGATAGGACATAGTAAGGCACACTTACCCATTTCGGGGTCATATGTTTACTGAATCTCACTAATTGAACTTGTTGTGAATGTTTGTTTTCTACCCCTTGTTTGTCAGTTTCAGTAAGATCTAGTCAAGCCTGAACTGGCTTAACTGTACAATTCCAAAGGATGTAATTTGTTTGGCCGATGACCTGTGACAGGAGTTTTGATACCACACGGCTTCCTTCTACTAACTCAACTACATTTCAATTTGCTTTTTACACATGAAAAAGGGCCATTTATAAAATTCTGCTGTGTAAAGAGAACCTTTTTATAATCAGGAGAGCATGCCTGCTACCCAACAGCCTACAGTGCTTCCACTGTGTATCACAGGCCAGTTGCCAATCATCCCTGCCAGGTCTACACAGTAGGGCAAAAATAATATTTGTAGTAACACGGACAAATACCGACTCATTCCGATGTAATTATTTGCATGTGTGAGCAGCGATGGGCTGTTCTGAGACATGTCCAAGCCTGCCTACCTTCTTTTGTTGTGATTCATAATGTGGATTTCATCTTCTTATTTGTACTCTTAAAGATGACACATTTTCTTCATGTTAACATTGCAAATCCAACAACACTGTTTGCTGTAATTTCCTAATGTGTGACGTCAAATGTATCCGTTCACAATAAAGGTGGCTTATCAAGTCTGGATTTCTGTACAAAACTATTTATTTTACCAAGCACGAGACACAAATTTGGATTACACAAATAACCAGATATACAGACCGTGAACTAATTCTTTTCGGCCTAATACACAGCCTGAGAAAGTTACTTGGTCGGGGTGAAAAACAAACAAAAACAAAGAATTGCGCATCCTTGATCACATAAGGGTGTTATGGAGACATTTTATCTGTGTAATCTCCCAATGCTGTCCACCCTCCTCCACCTACCTGGGCAGGTTCCTCGAAGCCTCGGTTGAGTCCATGCGGGACGGGACACAGCTGGTCAGCTCCGTCCAGTCGGCGTGAAGCCCGCAGCTCCAACCGGTGGAGAAACGGGAGAAGAGCCAGGTCTCCTTCTTCCCAGGCCTGTAGCAAGTACATTTCTTCTGACCTGCGTGGCACTCACAGGGCCTCTCCAGCTGGATGTTCCGCACCAAGTGTCGGCCAAACGTCGTGCCGCCTGTCTTCTGAATGTGCAGGAAAACGATAACGTCGTCTCCCTTGATGTTGAAGTCCACCGCGCGATTCAGGTCGGATTTGGTGAAGTTGAAGCGAGGGACGAAGCGGACCAGGGTGCCGTCTTCCACGGTGTACGGATCCTTGGGGGAGCCGTCTTGCAGTTCTGTGCCACCGTTCAAGGCGCCGGTTACGCCGCCCACCTTAAACCAGGATCCCAGCTGGTGTAGCATCTGGCACTCGGCGCTACTCGGACACACATACTGAACCATTATAACGCCAAAGAGCAACGCCATAAGCAGGACGAGCAGAAGCCTGTGATGGCTGTTGCTGGGGGACTTCTCATCCATCTTCCCGGCGTTTACAGAAAACCATCCCTCAGGCAGTCCGGGACCCCCGCCTCGGCCGGGGAGCCTCTGGCGAGAATGGTTAGAAGGTCGTCAAACACGCGAACAAAAAAAAAGAATACGATTGCTAGCAAAATACCGTTAGCTAACCGGACTTTTTTTCACCACAGCCTCAATAAAGCGGGTTATCCTCTGTCGCAATACGCGAAGTAGCGGCGAGGCCAACCCGTCTCATTGCTGAAGGGTTGTTTTTTCGGCCTAAGCTGTTCCCTTTCTCTAAAAAGTGAGAACTTTTCTCGCCCGCAGTGAATCCGTGTCTCCCACCGAAAGCTCCCCGAACAGCTTCTGCTTCGGAAAACACGGACAGCCCAGACCCTTCTGGTTGTAGTGATACGCGACTATGTGAGGCTTTACGGTAAAGATAGTGGTAGTACGCTTCAAAATAAGAGTAAAGGTCAAGAGGAAGTGGCTTGTAGAATTCAGTCAGTGCTGGCCGACATTTAAAAATAGGGGCTCTGCTCGATGCAATAAACATCTGTCTCGCCTGGGAAAAAAAAAATCATTTTGATTTACAGCAATTAAAATGTACACCTTCTAATAATACAACACGATTAATTCTATCCAGTGTATATATATATATATATATATATTTATTTTTTTTTTTTGGGTGGGGGCGTAGTAAATGTTCTTTTTAATTTTCATTTTAACCATATATTATGATGACTGTACCTGATTTATCAATCTGTCTGTCTGTCTGTCTGTCTGTCTATCTATCATCTTATCTAGCTATCTATCATGTCCTTTATAAGTGATAAGAATATGACAAGGAAATGTCACATTTTCATTATTTAATCATTGCATATAACCTGTTGCTCCCCTGCAGAAAAACCCACATAGCATTCTTACAAGGAACTTAAATGTTAATGTCCATTCAAATGTAATTAATGAGCTGTGTTGACTCGGAATTCAAAAGAAAGCTCATCATCCCAAAGAAAAAAGTCCCAGTCTGCAGTCCTCTGAGCCCTGCTTCTTGTCTTGAGTAAAATCGTTCTCTTCAAACACAACTTTTTCTTATTCTTATAAACATATCTTATCACAGCTTATGGAATTCTTATTTTTACTTATTTAGTCCGAATAAATAAATAAATGTCCTCCCTACATTAGTCACGCAATCCACAGTTGGCGGAATTAAAATGTATTTTGTTTGTGTTTTTCTACTGCATTCTGATTAATCTGAAAGAGACTGGGAAATCGAGGCATGTCTGTGGCAATCAAGCATGGCCTACATTTACCGTAATGTCTCATAAACGCCCGCCGCGAAAGAGTCATATCAGACTGGTGTGACTGCAGTTTCCGACGCCACCGATTCTTGATTTGTCCTCCCAGCAACCTCTGCGCCCGAATCACAGCGCCGGTGACGTCACCGCTCCCGTTCTCAATCTCGTTGAGACGAAGTTTGCTGAAAGACGAGGTCACATCTTGCGACGCTGCGAGGCCGCTGTGGTCAAAAGGTTAATAGAATTTTAAAAACGAAAAACAACGGGGACATTCTCGGTAGTCTTGGATTATAACCAAATCTGGATACGACGTGTAACAGTGCCGAAATAGCTCAGTTGGGAGAGCGTTAGACTGAAGATCTAAAGGTCCCTGGTTCGATCCCGGGTTTCGGCATTTTGCTATGAAACTACCGTTATATTGCCTCTGTGCACATTTCTCAATTACATTGCACGATGTAATTCTGTCATTTCTCTATAACATGCGGAATTTATTTATGTCTTTTTCAATTCATAGTTATACCTAACACACACCAGGACACAAAGTCCTTGTTTATTTGTATATATATCCATTATTTGCGTATCCTTTATTTGATTATTATTTGCACACTTTTCTACCCTGTATTGTTGCTGTGACAAAGTGAAGTTCTCCATCATGGGAACAATAAATGTTATCTTATAACTTATAGAGGTGGACGAATGTGGCCTGTCTAGTTTTATGAAATTATCAGATATTTGATCATCTAAATGATTGCAGATCGACGAAGTCAGACTTTCATTAGTGATAATGGAATAACTGTGACTACTAACCTCTGCTAACGTGAATTGTTATTGTTATTGTGATTGTTATTGTTACAAATTGTTATTGACTTCAACCATAATAATGATTTTAAAAATAAATACATGAATTTATACTGATAAAAATAAAAAAATGAAAGAAAAACACAAATTCCTCTTGGTTCAGTCCAAGGGAAAAATATGTAGAGAACATGAAAATCATAATCTTAGCTACGCATATTGCACTCTCTGTTTGTCTTTTTATAATCCTCTAGAACATGTAAACTAACAGTTTGATGAGTAGGTCGAGAAGGCCTTCCAGTGAAGTTTTCTTAAAACCTATTCTCATATTTGTTGTCGTTGTTGCTTTTTCCCCCCAAATTGTTCTGAATGTATAGAGATACGAATCAATTATTTTATCTGTCTCAGAACATTAGAGGAAAAAAGTGTTTAGAGTTTTTGATATTTTACGCTCAGAATGTTTAGATTTTTTAAATTTTTACTTTGATTTAACTACCTATACTGCACTGTCCACTTTTCTGCTGTGTCAATTGAAATGTTCCCATTGTGGGACGAATAAAGGCATATTCTATTCCGTACTTATTGAAGACACGTTCTTTGTAGAGTGTGTTTCTGTCTCATTTATCCACCCATCCACCCGTCCCCTTAAAGGAGGACCCCACAATATTACAAGGCCAGATAAGATATACAATCCCTCCAGTGTTTTCTAGAGGAATTCAGTATCTTGTGGTTGCTGAACACATAGCTACATTAGGAACGCAGAATGAAGTTGCGGTGTCCACATTATGTGACGTGTTTGGGGGGTGGGTTGGGGTGGGTGACTGGACAGATGCTTCTCTCCCACACTGAGGAATTTTGCCACAACTCCGCCCCACATTCCTATACAACCAACTGGGATCTCTATGGAAAACACCTACAGTTCTGCAGACAGTTTTCGAGAAGCACATTGTTGAACAGTCTTTACAGAACCATGTAAGAGTCACTTTACAACACCCTTCAAAATCTAAGTCAGGTTATCATTCTTTATCAAAATTCTGACTTCTAAACTCATTCTGGTTGATTCATATGTTGTATCAATCAACTCATTCATCAATCGCCCGTCAAAATCTGTTAGTCTTTGCAAATAAAATCCCACAAAATCTGATATTGCTTTACAACATACTATTTATTACTTTTAGTGTTATGATCCAGTGGTGAGCTCAGGTTGTAGGTAGTGAATAGAGTTAAGCTTTTCTTTAACTTTAGTTCAGCTGCAGACTCCTCCGCAAACAGTAGACAACGGGGGAGGAGACGAATCAGACGGGCCCCTCCAGTATCGATGCTCATGCTGGACTGGGCTGGTCTCTGTACAGGTCTCGTCTTTGGCTGCGGAAATTTCAGCGAACAAGTCCAGTAGGTTCTGTAGTTGGCGTTTCTGGCCTGTCTCCAGGCACCCAGAGCTCCGGCAGTACAAGTCATCAATTATCTTTTGGTCTCTGTGGAAGACGGTGGGGTCTTGGGCAGGAGATGACTTTACCGCAGTCCCTCCTCACGATCAGGGTGGAGTGCAGTGGCTTCCGAACCCAGGTAGAGTGCTGACATGGGTTCATCAACCATGGCTCTCCATTTCTGCAGCAAGCCCAAACAGATGATGCAAGGGGTCTGTATTCTTGCCAGCCAGAGCATGTGATCTACACTGAGAGGTGACGGTCCTCTCTCCCAGCATCTTGGTGAGCCCGCCAGCGACAGTGGCGATGCAGAGGCCGGTGGGTTTCCAGCCCCCCAGTCGACCCCAGGGTGAAAGAGCGAGATGGTGGACCCAGTGGTCACTATAGCTCTGCATTTGTTGCCGTCAATGATGTAGTCCACATATAATCAATGAGCTCAGTCAAGACGACCAAGCCATAGTTGTGACCTGGAGGGAGAGGTGACAGTGGACTTAGGTGACAGTTCTCCCATTGTGCCACCCTGTCTTAGTTTAAAGCCGGCTGTGAGGTTGGACTCCTTGGTGCAGGACTGGGCAGTATCATGCAACATCACCTGGTTCCCTACACCGAAAACATCCCTTCACCGGGCATCGGTCAGCCCTTCTCGTTCCCTGTTGCGATGTTTGTGGAGTCGTACTCAAAGCTCGGCGGGTTACCCCCTCATCGTCGCTAACCTCATGGTCCATACATACTGGGAGCGTGTTCTCTTGCTCCCAAGATTCGTTCCACTGTTCGGCTTTTCTGAGAGCTTCACTCAAGGTTTTGGGAGCATGCAGGTAGAGATGGCCTTGAAGGAGTGCAGGGTGGAGATGCCGGATGAAGGCTTGGAGGGCCAGCTCATTCTGTGTAGTGGCGTTGAGGTTGGAGTATCCTTGATGTGCATAAACCTGGAGGTCTGCTGCATAGGCCCCCAGGTTCTCTCCTCTTCTCCTCTGCCGTTTGGATAGCTAATCCCAAACATCTTCAGCAGAGATGTGGTGATCAAAGCACTGCTGAAGTGCCCTCTCAACAGCATGAACACTGAGCCACTCCTGCCAAGCCTTACCTACCAGGGCCAGGGCGATTTGGGTCACTGTCTCTTCTGATGACCAGCTGTTGTACTGGGCCACCATGTGTACCTGAATGGGGTAAATCTATGGAGGCCTTTCCCCCTTATAGCGAGGCAGCTTTGTCGTGCCCAGCCGATGGACATCTGGTATCGGTGGAGCCAGAAACATGACACTGGGAAAGGACATGTTTGCTGCTACTGGCTATGGAGAGGCGGTGAAGTTGCGCACGAGCGTTGTAGGGAAACTGACTCTGGCAGTTTCCCTTTCTAATACTCTGTAGAAGATGTGTGCTGTCTGAGGGTTGCTGGCGCAAGTTGGTGGGCTCATCCAAGTCCAACTCTCGCAGAAAGGATTGCTGCTTCTCTAATCTTCAGCCGTATCACCAGGTCATCTAACTCCCCATGAATGGCTGCTGATGAGCATTTAAACTTCTTTCATCTGTGGAGCGCCCGTAGAGCTCATATAATATAGATCTGCATTATTATCTGGCTGGTGACCCTTCATTGAACAGTAAAGCAAAGAGTTACGGTTTTGGTGCCTTCACATTCTACCCTCGCGTAATGTGTAGCGTAATGCATGACATATGCACGAACACGGAACACCTACAAAAAACATTCAGGTTGTTGAGCATCAAGCGACAAGAGGCTCGCAAAGTTGTGACTGCTCCAGCAAAGGATGCTGGGAAGATTCCCCTTCAGTATCCCACAAAACGTCACAGTACTCATACTTGTAATCAATACTTGCATGTTCTATGTTTTGCTCCGACTAGTCCTTAGCCACAAGGCAGTGGATCATCGAAAATATTTAACCTCCAGCTTAAGTTATTATTCCAATTCTGCTGTTAATGGCATGGTTATGACTTGTAATAGCAATCGTGGAACGTCCCTCGACCCCCAAACCCCACTTCAAACAAACATGAATTCTATTAAGAATCATCTCGGTTAATGTCTGATAATTCTCCAATTGGAAATGTTATATTAAAGCCACTGTGACGATAACGAATTGACCTGTTACGTCTTCTCGTTTGGTTTTGAAGTATCTCTGTAAAAGCGGCAGAGTGAGACCTCTGTGTGGGACTCGGAGCTCCTCCCCTTCTCTGTCCCCCTCTGGGACGTTGTGTAACGGCCGGGTCAGCAGCACTCCGTACCCGCCCTTGCTTCTTTAAATACCCGTCGGTGTCACAGGGTTAAAACAAACGGGATATGTGCTGATAGTCGGGATATTTTCTTTTATAATTCCTCTTCCGCGATTCGGTCTCTATTTGATACGTAGACATGGAGCTGGACCGGCGGCTGTTGCTGGCACACTGTGCCGCTCATGGCCTCTCTATCGCGGCGGGCTTGCTGGTCGTCGTACCGATGGCTCTCAACGGCTCCGCGTTCAAAGGCCGCTGCGCGCTCTTCTCCGCCGGATACTGGAGGACCGAGAACCGGGGCGAACCGACGGAGGAGCCGGGGGACGCCGCCAGGCTGGTGGTTCAGCAGTGGGGGCCGCCGGCGGCTTGCCAGTTCGCAACATTCGTCGGCATTTTCACGGTGCTCTACGGCGCGGCTCAGGGCTGGAGGTGTCTGTTCTATCTGCATGGACGGCATGACGAGTGAGCACGTACACACACACACACTCGCACAGACAGACCCCCCCCCCCCGCACACACACACACACGAACACACCAAAACCACAGAAAGCCATTTAACGAAAAATAAGAGTACTGACCTAA
>CAAKHD010000678.1:241035-273604 GCA_901007705.1 Fistularia tabacaria
GGGCCCTTCCACCCCCACACACACTCCGACAGACAGACCCCCCCCCCCCCCGCACACACACACACACACACGAACACACGAAAACACACAGATAGCGATTTAACGACAAATATGAGATACTGACCTAAATTCCCTTCGAGTTCGTTCAGTTAGCTCTGCGGATGTGGCGTCCATGTTATCAGTTATGACGAGTATGTAGCTTTGAACATTTGTAACGGACATCAAATCCTCACATTTCAAAGCCTGAAACTTACCAAACCTAAGCTATTTGCAAAAAGCAAACAGAACAGCCACACCAGAAAATTATTAGTCAGCTGATGCGGTGTCAATATTATTTCTACATTTTTATAAATTTTCGATAATTGCCTTTTGATTTTCATCTCAGAACAATTAAGTCCAAAGTAGACCATTTCTGCTTATTATTTAATTGCTAACGTCCCCTTTTGCGTGTGTGTGTGTGTGTGTGTGTGTGTGTGTGTGTGTGTGTGTGTGTGTGTGTGTGTGTGTGTTTGCGTGTGTTTTGTGTTTAGCACCCTGTTTTCATCCTTCCTGACGGTGTTGCTGAGTGTTTGTATGCTCTTCCTATCGGGAGGCGCTGGTGTCATCCTGTCACTGGGTCTGGCGTCCTGGTGTGACACTGTGACTGATGACAACACACGAAACTACAGGTGGAATATCAGTTCTAGGTCACATCTTGCATCAATATAACGTGTTTGTCATCGATTGGTGGCTGTTTGTATTTTTCTGTTGTTTCTCTCTCAACACAATTCGCTCCGTTAGCTGTGTTTACCAGTATACCTGCTTTTACGAGTGACCGATTAAAAAGTAAATAGGATACTACATAACTGGATCTTTACTCATTATGGTGATTTCTCATGTAATAAATGAAGCTGCAGAATTGTCAAATACAGGTTTGTCATGAGTATGTTAAAATAAAGCATAAAAAAACTGGGAATCAATAAAGAAGGGTCAGATGGTATGGTGCAATGGTTCTGAGAGTAAAGTTAAACCTATTCCTCCTCTTTTGTGTCACAGCTGAAACACCTTTGAGCTTACTCCTAGACTCACTAACTTATCACATGCAAAAGATTTACAGTGGACATGCATGAAAAGAAACAGCAGGCATAGTAGTAAAACAAACACAGCACTAAAATATGGTCTGCACATAAAAAATCCAAAAGCTCTCTGCATCATACACTGTTCTTGAGAATGACTGACTCTGATCTCTTGCTTCTTGTTGGTATTCAGTTGTGTTGAGGCCCAGTCGGTCCCACTTTACCTGGATGTGAACACATCCACCTTCTACACAGAGCTCAGTCTGGCACAGGTAGGACCTCCCAGAGCACGAACACATGCACACACACTGTAAGAGATACAGATGAGTAGTCAAAAACAACGCATACCCCCAAAAGTTCTATTTGAAGCTCTATTCGATTTTCCAGAGGCATGTGTTGCGGTGAAAGCTCACATTTAATGATCCACAGTGTTTGATTAACCTGTTTCTCTTTGGGTTCACCTTCTGATAACTTGTTATTCTAACTCAAGTTAGAGTGATTCCATCAGTGACCGGGGAGTTAATTTGCCTTATTCAGACAAAAGCAGGATACAAATAATTAGTTAACTCTTTCTGTGCCATTGATAAAGTAATTGCTCATTCAAGATACGTTACATCCTCATCACTGATGTGATTTCTCTCTCGTCACTGGCCTCGTTCACAATGGGTATTCTGATTGCCCACTTACCACATAATATGTTCCAAGTGCTGCGCAGAACAGCCTCAAATGTGGTCCAAACACAAAATGCAGAGGCAGACCTTTTTTTTTCTGTTCTTCGTTTTGACTTATTTTTCTTGCACCACTATTTCACATTAAATATCCGTGAGCATGACTGGTTGCTGTCTCTTCTCAGGCATCTCTGTGGTTTGTAACGGCTCTGTGGCTCATACAGTCCACCCTGGCCTTCCTGAGGCTCTACCACTCACACAGCCAGCACATCCGCAGGCCATGTCTTCCCCGGGAGAAGGAGCTGCTGCTGAAGCACAATCTGTCTGAAGGCTCGCCCTCGCCTCCTCACTATCCAGCCACACCCACTATCTTAGTCTGACAGTGATCAGGGAAGTTTCTCCACAACTTAAATTCTGGTACACCTTTTTTATTTGTTGCTTTTGAAAAAAACTGACATCAGAGAAAGGTTTATCAGTTGAATTACAGATATCCACCTAGTTTGGGCCAGTTTTTACCTCCTGTATTCTTATATTCACACTGGAGAGCAAATTGTTTTCCAGCAACAAAAAATTGTCTATGACTTTCAAAAATCTTAAAAGCACTGAATACAAATCAACACAGCTGGATGGATTCAGAATCTCATTTGACCACCCAGGTAGATCATAGTTTCTTTGTTTAATAGTCAAACCACTTTAAAAGTGACTATCAAGTTCCAAGTCCCCTCAAGTAATATATGGCTTTCATATATGGTCAAACATTTGAACATGTTTTGTCGTAATTTTGTTGAATTCGATTCGGTCATTGGATTTTCAAAGTCAACCTGTGGTGATTTTCAAATTTAAATGTATGTCTATTCAAGGTTAGTTTGTGTTGATAAGTCAGCTGGTGGTACAACAGTATTCACTAACATAATTGTGTTTCACTGTAAATATATTTAACAGTATCAACTCCAAATCAGTAGGGCTCCAATTCACATCAGTATGGATGAAAAGTATGTCGTGTAAATCTTGGTTTGGACAGTAGTAAACTTAAGTATTACCTTGTGAGTGTTCTTAATTTTGCTGTAAACTGAGATTTCCACAAGGGTGGAGGCAACTATCAGGAGGAATCAACTGCTTTAGAGGAATTTGGGACATCACCAGCAGCGACCACTGAGTAAATTTCGTCTTTCACAGTGCTATCAATGACTGTGGAACTTGGTTGACATTTAGAAACTTTCTATGGTTCACAAGGTGAAAAAAGGTGAAATTCACATGGAAAAAACAAACAAACCACATAGTTTTGTGACTGGAATGTTATTCTCAAACACAGCAGTCACAAAAAGCTGTAATTAAAACAGCGTTGAATATAAGGGAATTTACAAATACAAAACCAACACAATAAAGAATTGTTGGAGCAGAATGACATTACAATAAGTTCTGTAACAACAGCAGCGTAATACAAAATCCATTAGTCATCCTCATCGTTTCAGCATGAGTTGCTGAAACTACGTGTATATATATCAAGTTTTTTTTTTCATTAAGGATGCCAAAAGCAACTTGATGGTATTGTTCCTGCTGTGTATCTGGAGTATATTTAATATGCATGTTTGTTTACAGATCAATTTGATCACTCATGTCCAAGTCAGGGAGAACACCTTTTGTTTAGAACCGTGTATTGAGATGTTGCACTGAGACGCTTTTCTTTTGGAGCATGTGGTGAGAATGGGACTGAGCCACCGTGTACATAAAACAGGCTCACTGTGTGAGCATGAATGTTCTATTGTTTAAATGGAAAATTGACTATAGCCTCTCTCTTCATGTGACGATTTTCATCATGATGCTGTCTGTGTGGACGCTGCTGCTATGAGGGCAGTAGTGGCACTTTCAAGTCTGAACAAATGACTGGAATCTTCTGGGTTTTTCCTTTACAATGAGAATGCGAAACAATATATTTTCAAGGCACATATTTCAGATAAAGAGGTTTGCATGAAGCCCTGAAGAGTCTCTCAAAGGGAAAGAATTAACAACTCTGTGGAGGTTTATTATAGTATGATGCAGAGTTGTTCTTTAACTTCTTTCCTGTAAGACTGAAGTAGCTGTAATGGCACATGGACAGCAGAGCAGGAAATCTGAAGGAGAGTAAGATGCTATTGTTGTTATTTGAAATGATATGTAATTTATGTGAAGTTTTTGTACTGTAACCAGTGATGGTATTGCTTATTACCTCTTGGTTTTCATTTATACACCTTTATGCATTTGTCAAATAAAAACCCAAGGCTTCTCATCATGGACATTTTTTTCCTATTCTTTATGTAAATCTTCATGCCTATGTGTTGTAAAGGGGTAAGAATAGTATATCGATTGTCACCCTGAGCATATTTTTGAGTTTGGTGAAAATGGATATTGATTATGTTCACATCATGTCTTCCAGAAGTAGGAAGCTGTTAAGAATTAAAACAACAAATAACCAGAGATTCATGGAACCCTAAATCAGCTAATCACTCACACATATAGAAAAAAGGAAACAGTTTTCTTAAGAATTAGTCTTGTATTTGGATTGTGAGTGGCAAGAATTGCATACTTACATGCTGTGATGTAAAGAGGCTGATGGGTATGGAAACAAAACGAAATACAAGTCATGATAATAATCCATCCATCCAACCATTATCTGCGGCTTATCCTGCTCAGGGTCATGGGGGATGCTGGAGCCTATTCCAGCTGTCATCAGGCGTGAGTTGGGGTACACCCTGGACTGGTCGCCAGTCAATCGCAGGGCCAAATATACAGACAGACAACGCATGATAATAATATTTGAAAAGGATGAAGACTTCCAGCAACAGTGGGCAGTTTAAAACTCAAAACTACCTGATCAATATTTTTGTGCCATTTCAGTTCTGTTATTCGCAAACACAATAAGAACTGATACCAAACAGTAAACATGATATTATAGAGTACACTCACATAGGACAGCAATGGAAAAACATGCTTGACCAGGGCAAACTTTCCATATAAATGTTTGTATTTCCAAAGACATTTGCTGTATTCTGTGCAATGATCCTGAACATTCAAGAACATTCAACCCTCAGCTCAGAAAACACTTGTTTACTTCCTGGATGGTTCTCATTAATCATGGTGTTGGATGAGGAGCTGTGCTATTATGTATCTGCATCGAGGAGAACTGTGTGAACATTCTCAGCAACAGTTTGGCAAAGCCTGCTGCCAACTTGAATGAGCAATGCAACAATGTAGCCAATTCTCGGGCGAGTGAATCAGCAGCTTCTGCAGGAAAGCGATTTCTCAGGACGGATCTAGTGCTAGTCAATGGAGATATATTCATGCTGCCTCTGCAGTTGTCAGCAGTGAGTACAGTGTTAGCCGTCCCCTGCAGAGTCTGAATAGTGGCTGAAAACAGATCCATTTCCTGAACTGCTTGACATCTGGAATGGTCCAGAGGGCAGTAGCTACTGAAAGTATTTCCTTGCAGCTCCTTAATGATGGATCTGCAGTTGTTGCTTTAAAAGTTTTACCTGCGTATGCTCCAGTTAAAGCTTTGCCCAGTTTGAGGAAAAGGGATTGCTTGGAGCTTTTCGGGTAATCTTTGTATCTAAGCCTAATAAGCTACTACTTTCTCTAGCTCATCAGATCACATCTGTTGGTCTGAGCAGAGGAATGCTACCTCATCTGTGCCTTTACAAGGGGCATGTTCTTCAGATGCAAGAGAAGGGTAAGGTATCGGTGGACAACGTTAACTTTCATCCTTTTTGGATTACCCAATTATCAGTGTCTCTGTGAAAAGTACCTGCTGAGATAATGTCTTGTCCCCAGGGCAGAATATCAATTTTTCACATCACTTGGCTGTAGACGTCTGTCGGTGATACCAGAGAGAGCATGAGCATGCAAAGCTGTGAACAACTGTGCAGAAGTTTGGGTAGTCTACTGAATTGTCTCTGGAAACCCCTGTATGTGATCAAATGGGAATTATCAAAGCCTAGAAAGAGAAGTGGGGGAACAAAATGCAATGACTTCAGAGGTAACTCATTCCGATACCTTTACTTCCTCTTGAGGGCCACCACAGAATATCTGGGCTCAGCCATATCTATGCAATTTGCAGTAAACATTCTGTCGGTGGAAATGTTATTGTTAATGTGGTGCAGAAGAAATAGTGATGATACCATGGCTCTTAAACGAATATATATAAAAAAAAAGCTCCTGAAAAACGATATTGTCAGATGGATGGTGTTCTGATCTGCAGACAGCCTTAAATGAACAGACCACCATGTAGGCCACAGTAACCCTAATCAATGCCATTAGATACTGTGGGTAATGTTTTGCTGGCAGCAATGGCGGTTTGAATGTTTGCAACAGGACTCATCCTGGTTTATTATTAATTTACTGTTTAATCCTCGCTGGACGCCTCACCTGTTGCAACAAGACTACGGACATATCCATCTATAGTAAGCGCCCGCGGCAGCGACTTCTTCCCTCCGCTAGATGGCACTAACTATTTTACATGATCAAAATCGTCCGAATACAAACGGACGATGAAGTCAGTGAGGCCTGGATAGCCAATCACAACCCAAGGCTCCATATTGAACGGTTGTTTTGACACAAGGACAACTACTTCCACCGGGATTTTTCTTAAATTAAAAGTCACTTAAACTTGACACAAAAAGCGCCAGGGTTCCATGTTACGTTGCGATCATGAAGCTAACAGATATCAGAAAGTTAAAAGTAGCCGAACTGAGATTCAGACTGAAAGAAGCGGGTTTGGACAGCAAGGGTTTGAAGACTGAGCTGGTCAACAGACTGTGGTTCGCTCTGTCGGCGGGACAAGGTGGTGCTGAGGGTGGAGAAGAAGTCAACAATCAACATGACGGCTTAGCAACTCATTCGTCACCGGCGGCTCTTGCTGGCCCCGCGGAGCCTCACGTCCCCCCCTCCTTACCGGCGGAGCGAGTCCGGGATTGCGCTACCCAGACCGGCCCCGAGTTCGACTCCGAAGGCGGGAGTGCGAGTCCCTCCGAGGGGGGAGAACCGGGGAGGCCGCCGGGAGGAGTCAACGGTCCCGGCGTGGACCGGGGGAGGGCTTTCTACGAGTTCAAGGAGGAAATTCGGTACAAAAGGTAGGAGAGTTCACTGTGGACATTGAAATGTAAAGCTTGTATTTATAAGTTGAATTGTACCTTCTTTCCACAATTCTTCATCCCCAAATATGACTAAAAGATGAGATTCAACTTTATTGTCATTACACATGTACAAGTACATGACAGCGAAATACACTTGAGCATCTGCCCAGAAGTGCAAAAGAGCAGCAGGCGCTTCTACA
This sequence comes from Fistularia tabacaria, assembly GCA_901007705.1. Taxonomy (NCBI): domain Eukaryota; kingdom Metazoa; phylum Chordata; class Actinopteri; order Syngnathiformes; family Fistulariidae; genus Fistularia; species Fistularia tabacaria. Next base: position 248,067 of record CAAKHD010000678.1, read on the forward strand.
ATAAATAAATAAATAAATTAACAGTATGTTTACTATATTATGTCAACCATTTACAGATGATTTACAGATAGGGCACTATGAACATATTATACAGTTTGATATGTACATTAAATGCAGTAGACTATCGACAGGAACCGTGGACATCATTTAAGAGTATAAATGTACAGTTGATAAGTTATGCTATTCAAAATTCCAGTTGAAATGCATTGATAGATAATACTTTATTGATGCCCATAGGGGAAATTGAGGAATGACTGTTGCATTAGCTTGATGTTAAATAGTACATAAATAAGTGAATAATTATGGACAGTAGCTTTCTAGGGTTACTAAACTATTGTGGTATTGTGAGATGGCATGCGAGTGCAGGACAGTCCAGATGTATATTGTTAGCGGAAGATAGAAGCAGATAGACAAACTATACCCTAAGCAAAAACTAGACAGCCCTTTGCACGTTGCAAAACTAAAGTAGCATCAAAAGCCAAGTGCATAGCCTAGTTTTGACGATTATCTGTGGTCATAAGACTCAGAAACATGTAGTCAGCACAATCATCAAATCAGCACTACTCGGTAGTTAGATGTGTGTGCCTTTTCTCCTTTTTTCTGTGAATGTTCATATCAAACAATTAAATTTTGATAGGTCATGCGAGAGCTTTTTGCAGAACTGAAACAATGATCCGCAAACATTTAATTTCATGAGTTGCTTGAGAACGACTTTCATTTTTTTAAATTCCTCCACTAGAACCAAATCACCACAGCCCTTTTTGGACACAGAGGAGGCATGGGAGGAAGATGAAGATTCGGTCAGACTCAATCCACGTGAGTCAATTAGCACACTCTAAAGCTAGAAGGATATTAAAAAATATACTTTGAAATGACACCTTAAGATCATGGTCTATTAATATTTGGGGAAGATATTATAGCAGTGCAGATGACTTTTTGTCCTTACTTGCTCAGATGATTGTCACCTGCACTTTGAGGTGGGTCAGGATCGAGCATGTGGCCAGCCGCGATTCTGGGACAGATTTCCCCTGCTGTGGTCCGGCTGCAGGCTCAGCCATGGGGTGATGCGGGGTAGGGTGGGCTTCGAAGTGAGACTGGAGGGGAGGTTGCTGAGCACGCAGAAAGAACACCAAGATGATGTTGACCCCTACGGCATGCGAATAGGTTGGTCGGTGGCTGACACCCCTCTGCTGCTGGGTAAGTGTCACTCATAAGTTTATTGTATATCTAATCCTGAGATGGTCTGGTCATGTACAGAGGAGGAATAGTGAATATATTGGTAGAAGGATGCTGAGTCTGGAACGGCCAGGCAGGAAGCCTCGAGGAAGACCGAAGAGAAGATTTATGGATGTAGTGGAAGGGGACATGAAGTTAGTTGGTGTGAGGTGTGAAGAGGATACAGAGAATAGGGTTGGATGGAGGAGGTTGATTCATAGCGGCGACCCCTGAGGGGAGTAGCCGAAAGGAAAAGAAGAACCCTAAGAAGAAAATGTAATCTTAACGTCCATCCATCCATCAATCCATCTTCAACCGCTTATCCGTGGTCGGGTCGCGGGGGCAGCAGCTGGAGCAGGGAGGCCCAGACTTCCCTCTCCCAAGCCACATGGTCCATCTCTTCTGGGGGGACCCCAAGGCGTTCGTTCCCAGGCCAGCCTAGAGACATAGTCTCTCCAGCGTGTCCTGGGTCTTCCCTGTGGTCTCCTCCCAGATGGACATGCCTGGAATACCTCCCCCGGGAGGCGTCCAGGAGGCATCCTGACCAGATGCTCGAGCCACCTCATCTGATTCCTCTCTATGCGGAGGAGTAGCGGCTCTACTCCGAGTTCCTCCCGGATGGCTGAACTTCTCACCCTAATCTTAACAGTGTACCTTTTTCTGTTGTTGTTTTTTTTTCACTTAATGGTACAATTCGTGCAACTTCTTCATCCACTTCAGAATCAAAATCGAAATCTCTTTATTCGGCAAATGTACAACGTACACAGGAATTTGTCTTAGTGTAACAGTGGCATATAACAGTGGCATATAACAGTGGCGTATAACAGTGGCATATAACAGGAAATTTAAAAAAGAGAGAATATGTTGTAGAAAAAAGAAGAAGTAAGCATAGCAATTTCCATTATTTCCCAAATTTCCAACAACTCAGATACATCACTACTGCTTGCTGGAATTTAGCTTGTCTTTGGACCAACAGCAAAGTATATACCTCTTTGCAGCTCAGTCATAGATTAGAGGCATCATTTATTGAGATACTTCAGTTCTGAATGAGTTTGCATTTGTTATGCTACTGTGTACATTAAATTAACAAATGAGCTTATTTGATCTAGCTTTAGTCATAAAGGATCGTGAAACTGCTTGAAAACTGGGAAAACTTTCATGTTATGTGTACAGAGAGCATGAAACACATGCATATGTGATGTATAGAACTTTCTCCTCCTATTGCCCACAAACTTTCTAACTTCAGGTGAAGAGGAATTTTCCTTTGCTTATGACTATCGTGGTAAAAAAGTGTCACATGGAACAGAAGAAGAGTTTGGAGAACGTTTTGCAGAGGGAGATATAATCGGTTGTTATGCTGTAAGTTCAGCTTACTTTTTCAAAGTTCATTTTGTTACAAGCACATCAGTTTTGATGGAAACTGTCATTAACGTGCGTCATGTTTACACCTACACAGTCATTCTCCATGGACAGTGTTGAGCTCTCTTTCCACAAAAATGGTCGGTTCATGGGCGTGGCCTTCTCCCTTGAAGCAAGGGCGCTGCTGGGTCGAGCTTTGTTCCCTCACGTGCTCTGCAAGAGCTGCTCAATCCGGTTCCTCCTGGACCCCACAGCTCCCCCCTGGTACCCTGTCCCATCAGGCTTTACTTTGCTGGCGGCGCTCCCTGGTGGGCAGCGGGTTCGTGCCAAGCCAGCCTCGCATTCCAGAGCACAGGGTGAAGTGAGTTTCAATTTTTTAAGTATTTTAATGCATATACTGAAATTGAAATATTTACAAGGCGTGTTTGCATTTCGCCTCAATAATGCAGTGTTACTTAATAAGACCTTTCAGAATAACCTCCTCCTTGTACAGTCATGGCATTCATGTGCATTTTAAGAGCTAGTTATAGAACTTAATGGTTTGATTTCAGCTGCTTAACTGAAGGGAGGTGTTCTATATTTTTCTGTTTTTGTGTTTTCATAACTTTGTTCAGAAGAGTTGATTGTTATTTTTCAAATCTAAATTTTAGTTTACTTTATGGCTGTTTAGGAGGAAACCTATTGCCTTGGTGTTTCTTTTTAAATCCCTTTGTCAAAAGCAAATAACAGCTGGCCCAAAATTAATTCAGAAGATTCCTTTTTTTTTACCTTTAATTTCTCTCTCTCTGTAGATGGTGTTGATGGTCGGACTTCCTGCATCTGGGAAGAGTCACTGGGCCAGAACCCACCTGCAGCAGCACCCAGAGAAACACTACCAGCTGCTGGGCACAGAGGAGCTGCTGAGATGTATGATTGTCAGTAGAACACTGGTCCTAATTCTAAACGCATTATCTAAGTCACATCAATTCAAAATGGCTGGATGACACATATGTCCTGCACTGTCGAGCTGTTGGTGATATGTGTCTGTGTGATTTAGAGTGGAGCACAACTGGACAGCAGGCTACGACAGGCCTCTCGCTGTCTCACCGAGTTAATTAAGATTGCTGGTCAAACCCCAGGCAACTATATCCTTGACCAGGTAACATTTACATTTTTAACACATTTTGATTCAATCCTGAAAATCCTGGGAAATGTTATCAAGTGACTCTTTAAAATCTGTCAAAACAAAACCATGAGCCAAAACTATTTGTGAGGATGAAAATGGTGAATTTTCCATCAACACTTAACGGTATTGCTCTCAGTGGGATTGGTTTTCAAAAATGCTGCTTGAAAAATTCAAAAAGAGCATTCCAGTCAAGCCTTTTGTACAAATGTGAATATAAATTTGAGGCTTGTACACAGCTTCTCTCATTCAGACAGGGAGTGATTCCAAGTCCAATCTATTAGTGGTGACTATTATTACATAATATCACAATATGGTTTACCATAAGACTGACTTAAAACATCCTCCCTCTCCATTTTCCAGTGCAACACCCTGTTCTCTGCCCAGCGTTACAAGCTGCAGCTCTTCTCTGGCTTCAGGCGCAGAGCGGTGGTAATTTTCCCCTCAACGGAGGAGTGGACAAAACGACAGTCCAAACATCAGACACAAGATGGGGAACAGATCCCTCAGACAGCCCTGCTCAAACTCCAAGGTGCAGCTTCTGCATGTTAGGCATCAGAGTAGGAGAATGTTTGGTAATTTTCGGATAATCTGACATATACATGAGCATTTTGATTATTGGTTATGAGCATTATGGCTGCTATTTTTACCATTATGACAATTTCTTGCCAGCTCAAGTCATGTATTGGCATTTTTTCAGATTTTCCAGTAACAAGTGAATCTGCTGGGAGAAAAAAGTAAATTGTCAGGGAAAAGTAACAGAAAAAGTTATCAAAAGTGAATTACTTATTACCTAATTGATCAACTTTGACTAAGGAGAGTCAAAGGATTTGATCTTCAAGATTTTATTTGATTTCACATTTTAGCAGATGTCTTGGCCTCAATAATGCCGCTTCTTTTCTGCAGTTAACATAATATCAGGGAATTACTTTAAAATGTGAATGAAGATCTAATAAGATAAGATTGATGGTCAGCTGTGACAGCTGTCCGTCCAGCTCCAGGTACTGAACGTCTTTGTCATTTGTGACTTGTCTTTGTTGTCCTCCAGTGAGCTGCACCCTTCCTGAGCAGCAGAGTGACCTGCTTGAAGAGCTGCAGTATGAGGAGCTTCCGCAAGAGGAGGCACAGAAACTCTTACAGGAGTACAAAGACGAGGCACGTCGGCTACTGCCCTCCATTCCTAAACCAGGAAAGACAAAACGACTTCAAAGGAAAAGAAGCCGCCTTCAGGGCCATCCACCTTCTCACTGGAGGAAATGGAGGCTAACTGGTGAGTGATATAGTCATTTTTGTAAAACAAAGAAAAATTGATCTTGTTTTGTCTTCTTCTCCAAGTTTAATATACATCTCCAAGAAAGATGGGAACAGAAGAAGGAAATATAAAATCATCAACAATGATGACAAGACCAAAAATGAACAGAAAATAAATCAAACAAACAAAAAAAATAAAAAAATAAATAAATAAATATATATATCAGAATTTAAACCTAAAACTTTAAAAAGCAACGGAGAAGGAGATAAAATCAATAGACATTAGTTTCAGATGAAGAGAAAAGATAACAATGAAAGAAAATAATTACATGGGTATATGCTCTGTGAATTGAGGTAGGTTTCTCTTTTTATATTACATTTTCCACTAAAAATAAAAGAATCCAAAATTTTCATTTGGAATATAACAGCAAACAATGACTAAAAATTAGTAATTTTTATTGTGACATTTTAAATAGTTTATCACCATAATTTGTTTCAAATGTTATGCATAGAAACATTAACAATACTCCCTCTGAGAATAATTGACGAGAACTTATCTGATGTTTCCATTACTTTCTCTGAAGGTTGCAGAACCCCAAGGCCCAACATGCAGCCCTGGAACCAGCAGCCCCCATATGTGTGTAATACACACTATCCGTACTGCTTGTAAAAGTGTCAAAACGATCCTGTTCTCACATTGATTATATGTTGTTCCTATATTTCAGTGGCCTGTGGATCAGCAGGGCTATTACAAAAGTGGCTATGTGGGCTGCTGGTGAGGAAACGTGGAAGAGAGTAACAGTTTCTATTTCCTTCAGCTCATCAGTCGTGAGAGTGAAAAAGCACAGTCAATATTCACACCTGCTTTGACACCAGTGAAGTTGAGGATTCAAAGGAGGGAATTTATCTTGCATAGATTTTAAAATCTTTCTCCTGATCTCTGGTTGTATAAAAAAACTTACATTGCACAATTAATGATCATCAGTTTTGTAAAATTTAAACATTTTTACTAAAAGTATTTTGCCAAGTGAATAATATTGGATTTTAACTGTACAGTGTAAATGAAGAAAATTCCTTCTATCAAACTTATGTCCACCTCTTCAGATCATAGGAGTCAAAATAATATGGTCTATTTATATCTATCCATCTACATATATATATATATATATATATATATATATATATATATATATCTGTGTGTGTGTGTGTGTGTGTCTATATACACTATATGTCCCAAAGTATTCGCTCACCTGCCTTGACTCACATATGAGCTTAAGTGACATCCCATTCCACAAAGTTCGGAGCATGGAATTGTCCAAAATGTCACGGTATGCTGAAGCGATACCAAGCATCAGCATTTGGACATTTTGGACAATTCCATGCTCCCAACTATGTGGGAACAGTTTGGAGCTGGCCCCTTCTTTGTCCAACATGACTCTGCACCAGTGCACAGTGCAGTGACAGAGAGTGGTGTGGATGAACTTGACTGGCCTGCACAGAGTCCTGACCTCAACCAAATAGAACACCTTTGGGATGAATTACAGCGGAGACTGGAAGAATGGTCAAAAATTCCCATAAGCACACTCCTGAACTTTGTGGACAGCCTTCCCAGAAGAGTGTAAGCTGTTAAACCAGCAAAGGGTGGACCAACATCATATTGAACCCTATGGTTTAGGAATGGGATGTCACTTAAGTTCATATGCGAGTCAAGGCAGATGAAGTAATACTTTTAGACATATAGCGTATGTGTGTATATACACACACACACACACACACACACACACACACACATATACATATACATAAATACATATATATAGATATAGATATAGTTCTTTTGTGAAGAAGCTTCAATGTTCAACTGTCGATGTGACCTGCTGAGCACCGGATGGTCTGCTCAGGCTCCGCTCTGACCGATTTCAACGTCTGAAACAGAAGCACTGCTCCTTTGGCTGAAGGGCACAGGTCCGCCCAAAGAGGGCTGCCGCTACTCATCTCCAACACCTCCTTTAAATGGTAGCAAAATATGATTCTCATTTCACTGAATGATGTGTTTTAAGGTTTTCTTGGTGCAGTGATTTGATATTTAGCCTAAATCCCGTGGTTGAAAGCACTTGTGCTTTGCTCAGCTACCCAAACAGGAGTACAGATATGCATCTTTGACTCATTTCTTACCGTTGCGCTGATAAACACAATATCTGTTGATTCCTGAGCCTCGGCCCCTCCTTTCCAGTACAACTCTCTGACTACTTCTGATGTGAGCGAACAACTGGGGAGACAAATGGCTGAGTCTGAGACACTTATCTGTAAACAAAAGGTATGGCACTAATCTAGGATCAGAGGATAAATCTACCATCTGCCCTTGATCTGCAGTTGAGATGTAAGACAAGTATATAATAAAGACTATGTAAATTCCAAAAGAAAAGTTTTCCCTGTTGTGTCTTTAATTTTTTAGAATCTACAAAGACGGTGAGTTATTAAACTTAAACTGTTTGTTACAATTGACCAAAGTAATGCAGCTGACAGGGAGAGAGATAACATTTTCCCGAATGTTTGTTCTTAATTGTGAATTGTATTTTTTTGCCTCAAATAACTTCCCTATATATTTTTTTTGGAATCATGTCGTGCGAAATGATTTCCCCTAAATGCAATTTACAATTTACACGTTGCCATCCTAGAGAAAATTTGTTGCTTTTGGTAGTCGACGAAACAGACAAGGAAAGGTGTTCACATCCCCAGAAACTGGCAGATTCCACAGAGCACTACAAAGCTTGGTTTGATTCTTTACACTGGAATTATGAAGACAGATGCATTTCCAGGTAGGTTGAGTGTCAAATAAAGGGGAGTTTGGGGTGGCTGCCTGTTAAGACATGTAGGAGAATTCTCTTGGTGTTGGGAGGTAAAGCCATGGAATTAGCATGTAACCAAGTGACTTCAAATTCAATTAATGACAGATATTTCGAGCTTTCCCAGTAGGTGGTGGTGTCAATAGATATTGCGCCCTGGTTTGTGTCAGAGGAAAACTATGACAATCTCTGCCTTGGGTTATTTGGCTCCAAACCTGTTCGATCAGTTGGCCTGGATATTGAGGAATAGGGGTGAGTTTGTCTTGACTATCCGGGCTGCAGCTCTGGTCTTGGAGATAAAACAATTGCTCCAATGTTTTGCCCTTTGACCTTACCTTATTTAAACAGTTTTCCATTTTTTGATTATATTTGGTTTGCCACTATTTAAGATTCTGTATCTAAAAACTACTTGTAATGCTCAAATTACACACAAATGATTATTGCAGACAATTAATAAATACAAAAAGGGAAACAACTGTACAGCACATTAAAGTACCTGACATAGAATTCAGCACTTGGCCTGCCAGCGCTGGTATGATTTAGAGCAACACCCATCAGGACCGGCTCTGCCAGGACATTCAGGGGAACATTCACCTGCAAAAATAACATGTCTGGACAAATGGTTGTATAACTGGTGTAAAATGAGAACAGATACATCACTGAGCCGGACATGGAGAAAGGACTACGACTGATTACTCAAAATAAGAAAAAGAAAAAAAAAACGATGCCACATCATCTAAAAAGACGTGTCTATAAAACACTGCACACATCTAACCATCAAATCAACTGATCTAACAATGCAGGAAGGTAAAACCAAGGTTTTACGTTGCCGTGGTGACAGTTGCGTGTTTCGATCTGAGTGAAACTTCTTGACCTCATTCTGTTCTGTTCTGTTCTGTCTTAATGAGAGAGGAGGAGACTGCAGAACGGCTTGTTAGTAATGATTCATCTCTGGTATCAGATGTGATTACCAGTCAAAGTTCACATGGAGGGCAGCTGGAAGTCCTTACAGACCTACAGTATAAGTTTGAGTCATTATTCAAAAAGTAATGTAGTGTAGAAAAAGACATTTACCAATGTTTCGGCAAAAGAATATTCCAAATGAGTGAAAACTGGATAAAACTGCATTCTGATAGGATCAGTGAATTTAAGAAAGAAAAAAAAAGGCTGTTGGTTCCTTGTCCGTGTTGTCCACCTTGTATCAAGTGGTAGTATCATCACTTTTTTGTAATCTTACTGATATTCAGAAAGAAAACTGGATGCTCTAGGGGACTCACCTCATCTCTAATCTCCGCGCAAATTGATGAGAAAAGCTCTGACACGATAGCCTCCGGCTTCTGCTGCAGCAGCTCCACACTGATCTGCTCCTCACACACCACCTGACCCAGAGACTCACACACCATCTGCAGACACCAGCACAGGGATGAACTGAATAACATCATGTCAGAGCCATGCTATTTGTTTAATGCTCCTTACCTTGGGCTCTGGGTGTCCTCCAGGGATGTCGAGCTGCCCACTTGCCTCTGCCACCTTCTGGCTTCGCCTGATCAATACCACCTTTCCGTCCGCCGTGCACATGATGGCGCCCACGCCCAGAGGCTGAGCGAGCAGCGCTAAGGGGTTGCTGAATTCCACCTCTCCGCGCTTACGGAGCTCATCGACCGTGCAGGACCAGTTGGTCCCCAAGTAGGCCTTGTAGCAGGTGAGGCCGACTCTAAGAGTGAGGATCGGTCTGTCCTCATTTGATCCTGAGGAGTGATGTGACAGCGTGCCTTCTGTCTTATGGAGGACATCATCTACATTCTCTGTTGGGTTGTCAGGCGTGTTTCTAAGGATCACACTATTTGGAGAAGGATCCTGTTGACAATCGGAGGCACAAAACATCTCATCTCCAGTCTGTTTGCAGTCCAGCCGGCCTCTCAGACATTCTGCAGGGTCCAAGATGAGCTCATGGGATGAAGGCAATGAGTAACATGAGGGAGAAGTCATGTGAATAGAGTGGAGCCTAAATTTGGCTCCATTGAAAAGCCACGGCTCCTTGGCCACGCGTTCGGTCCACATTTCCTCTATGTGACGCTCAAGAGTCTCATCAGTCTGCCTGTTGAAACTGAGGAGTAGAACATTTTCCACAGTCAAACTATATCACTGAACTCAACTTGGTGTTTTTGTAGTCATTAATTACTATTCTCCCCAAAATGATATAGTTCTCTGCTATTTGTTTTATTTTCACTGTTTCTTTTAAATATTTATTTTGTGTATATGTATACGTCTGTACAGGGTCTGTGAGTGTTGAGTAAGGTGCTTTAAATAAAATGTATTATTATTAGTATGTGCCTTGAGCCCCTCAAAGTAAAATTTTACTCAATATTGATATAGATCAGGATATTAAGAAACCTGTTTTGTCCATGAAAAATATATCATGATATATTTTTAAGGTGGATTGGCGGATATCTTTAGAAAAAAAGTTTAGCAAAACATTTGCACAAAAAAATAACCATGTATATATATTACTGTTCAGATCAATATATAATCACACATATTGGCATGTCCTGTAGGTATATGCCAGTAAATCTGCATTGTGATCCAAGTCACTGCAATATTGGTATTGCTGATTGTCATCATAGGGACATACTGAGTGTCACAATGATCAAATTCATCGTGTTTAATTTATGATCCTACCTTTCGGAGAGCTCCACCTGCACCTGAGACTGCAGTAAGCCCCCCCAGGTCGCACAGTGCACCAGCAAAGACACTTCAGGGTCCATCATCTGTCAGTGTCGAGTAAACAGAGTATTTTTTCTTATGTAAATCAGCCTCAAGGACACGTCTGTTGTTGAAAAATAACCATCACACCAACAAAATAATCATCACACCAATACAAAAAAATAAAACTTTCATCAATCTGAATGTACAGCTGACATCAAACTCATCCAAGACTGCAAATATTTTGGGGGGCTTCATGACAAACTGAATACGTCCTATGTCAGAATTATCCCCTTTTGCAAAATATGTTAGCAGTATCTGCTAACATAACAAGAAACCACATTTGTTGCTCTTGATCTTTATCTAAAATGCCCATCCTGTCAACTTTGCACATGTTCCCCATCCTTTCTAGAGATTGAACACTCTGGCTAGGTTTTCACGTCATTCGTTTGAAGCAGAGGATTTCTTCGAGAAATCTTCGGTTACTGTCTATTACTCCTTCAGGCTTGTGTATACACTTATTTATTCAGTCTATATCATAGCTTTTATGACTGCAGAAGGTTTCCAACTGGAATGCTGATTGGCTGTTTGTTCCACACTAAAGAACTGTGTATCCTCTCTACATTGCATGTGGATCTTTGACTAGCAGTTCTCTGGCATTTGCTTCATTATTACCCGCAGCTTTATTTTTGTCCGCTGATCCTAGTGAGTGGAAGTTATCTTTTACACGTGGTTTCAGGGGATAAATGATCGCTAACGGAGCTTAAGGATGCAGAAATTAGGACAGAATAATAAGAATAAGATTTGATAACATTTTAAATGCAATGTTTTTTTTAATAAATTAAAACATCCTCAAGGTTAATATTCTGTGCTTACAAATGTTTCAATAAAATTTTAAGCTATGATACAGGGAATTATCTGCTTTATTTGTTCACCTTTTAGCTTCACTAGCTCTCTGGTAATGGCTAAAACAAATAGATTTAAAATGTCATTTTGATCACAGCCTTCGCTGTCACATTCTGAAATCCACGACTGCTGTGTTTACTTCCTTGCACTCAGACTGAGCTGTGGTTATTTATTTAGGTGCGATAAATGATAAGGCGCGAATTAATGTCTAATAAGCACAGCCGTTTGGCAACATATCGATAACGTCGGGATGACAACGCTGATGATGAGCTGACATCTGCGGCGTGGAAAGTTGTGAACACGAAGGGCTACATTTCCTATGTTTTTGTCGTTGCTTTTTCTTCAATGTAACGTTTTCTCTGTATTTAGCTGTCAGTTCACTCTGACAGTCAGCCAAGTTGAAACGAAAATACACCTAGAAAATGTTTCTTGTTATACCCTGGTTAGTTTTTGTCTGTCAGCTGATGGACCGAGAAGTTTGCTGGGCTTACCTGTGTCTCTGTCTCACTCTCCTGCTGACTGCGAGTTAATTCATTCACTTCTTTGTTTTTAAGCAGACGGAGGAGTGTCTTCATTACTGCCCCCTATCGACCCGTATGAAGGACTGCAGCCTGATAAATGGTCTCATCTGTACGCATCTTTACACTAAGAAACTCTTCTCCACACAACATTTAAAACGTGCAATGTATGTGAATGTGTTTACATATTTCTATATCTATTTCCCAGTGGCATCGGTTCTTGAACATTATACATTTTAGGTGATCAAAATGAATGAAATGGAAAAAAAAGAGGGCAATATCAATGCACCACTGTATTATTTGTTCACTAATTTGTCAGAGACAGGTGTGCAACAAAACACATTAGAAATATAGTCAAACAAGTCCATTCATGTTTAGTGGCATGTTCAAATATGACAAAGGGGAAGAATATTTGCTGCACAAATTTTGTTAGGCAATGTAAAACTGTTTGTGTATATTTGATGGTCAATAAATGTGAAGCAGTTGGTAACTAAATAGCTGGGTGTTTCAAAATGGTCTTTCAATTTTTCATATCTTACCCAATGAGGTACCATACACAAGGGGGAAGCCTGTGTGTCACTCTTCAAACAGGACATGCTATATCTCACATCTGGTGAGCATAAAAGCTAACTGCGTGTTCAAGCTAAATGCAGCCTCAGGGGGGGACAAGCCAGTTTCTTTCTAAGCCGGTCCCTCGCCCAGATAAATGCGGAGACAGGTAGGAGAGTACTTGGTGTGTCATCTGGGAGTAAACTAAATATGGAAACTTGGTGGTGGAATGAGGAAGTGCAGGGGTATATACAGAGAATGAGGCTAGCAAAAAAGAAGTGAGACATTTGTGGCGACCGAAGAGAGCAGACAAGAGTACATAGGGGTGCAGTGCAAGCTAAATGTAGAGGCAACAAAGGCCAAACAAAGGACGCATGATAACTTGTATGCTAGGTTGGAAAGTAAGGAGAGAGAGAATGATTTATACAGGTCAGCAAAACAGAGAGATAGAGATGAGAAGGATGTGCAGCAGGTTCGGCTGATTAAGGATAGAGAGGGAAATGTATTGACAGATGCAAGAGGAGTGATGGGAAGATGGAAAGAGTACTTTGAAGAGTTGATGAATGAAGAAAATGAAAGCGAGCAAAGGGTCAAAGAAGTGACTTTTGTTGACCCAAAAGTAGCAGAGATTAGTAAAGATGAAGTGAGGAGGGCATTGACGAGGATGATGATTGGAAAGGCACTTGGTCCCGATTTTACACCTGTGGAGGTATAGAAGTGTCTAGGAGTGGCAGCGGTACAGTTTCTGGCTAGATTATTCAGCAGGATCTTAGAGAGTGAGAGGATGCCTGAAGAACGGAGAAGTGTCATAGTGCTCATTTTTAAGAATACGGGAGATGTGCAGAATTGCAGTAATTTTAGAGGAATAAAGCCATACAATGAAGTTATGGGACAGAGTAGTTGAAACTAGACTGTCAGGAGAAGTCAGCATTTGTACGGAACAGTATGGTATCATGCCTAAAAACAGTACTACAGATGCAGTATTTGCCTTAAGAATGCTGTCAGAGAAGTACAGAGAAGGTCAGAGGGAGCTCCATTGCACCTTTGTAGATCTAGGAAAAGCATACGACAGGGTGCATAGAGAGGAGCCATGGTATTGTGTGAGAAAGTCTGGAGTTAGAGAGAAGTACGTAAGGCTCGTGCAGGACATGTATACAAACTGTGAGACAGTGGTGAGATGTGGCGTAGGAGTGACACAGAAGTTCAAGGCGGAGATGGGGCTACATCAAGGATCAGCTCTGAGCCCACTTGCTTGCAGTGGTGATGGACAGGCTCACAGATGAAGTAAGACAGGAATCTCATCACGGACCATGATGCTTGCAGATGACATTGTGATCTGTAGTGAGAGCAGGGAGCAGGTGGAGGAAAATCTAGAGAGAAGTTACACTCTGGAAAGGAGAGGAATGAAGGTTAGCTGCAGCAAGACAAAATGTATGAGTGTGAATGAGAGGGACCCAAGTGGAGCGGTGAAACTACAGGGAGTAATGATAAAGACGGTGGAGGATTTTAAGTACTTAGGGTCAACAGTCCAGAACGGAGACCGTGGAAAAGAGGCGAAGAAATGGGTTCAAGCAGGTTGGAACGGCTGGAGAAAAGTGTCAGGGGTAAGGTGTGATTGAAAGGACTTGCTGTTTCAATTCCTAGTATTTGCACCATGTTTAGCTGGGAGTTCTTCAAAGAATGGCTTCTACACGGCTTCACCAGTGGGATACATCATCAGTTGAGTACCTCCGCATCACCGGGTGTTTCGGCCACTTATCAAAATACACCCTCCGCTGAGGCAGGCCCACCACAGGTTGGACAAGTCTGGGTGTCTGTCCCACAGTTAGCTGTGTGCCCTAGCAGCCCAGGTGGTGTCACTCCTCTTCAGCCATAGCCAATGGCTCATTCTTTCGGCGGTGTTGGCGGTGTTGGCTGTTTCTTCCTGTCAATGGATCTCCTCTACCACCGTGGTTCGACGCTCAGTTGCAGATGCCTTCTGCCAGAGAGGTGTTAAAACTCCGAGGCCAAGGCCTCCTCTTCCTTGTTGGACATGGCCCACTATGTCACGATGCATGACAGCAGATTTGGCTTGTTGCACTGCTGTGCTAGGGGTCCTCTTCTTCCCTGTTGCTAGGGTAGGAGCGGCACCTCTTACCATGGGGTCCCGGGAGTCAGTGAGGGACATGTCCAGCCTCCCCTTGGCACACTTGAATTCTTCAACCAGACTAGCAATTGGCAGTGACAGGGCTCCTTTGCTGTAAAGTCCCACACCGCTGACGCATTTGGGAAGTCCAAGCCACTTCCTCACATGAGTGTTCACTAGCCTTTCCAGACGATTGTCAAGGCTAAAGTGAGAACTCATAGATGGTCAATGGCCACAAGAGTCTGGGTAGAGCTTCAATTTCCCAGGCAGTGCAGTGTTATTGATTTGCTTAAGCCCATTCGCCAAGTCCTGCCGGAGTTGCTCAAATCAGGAATGATTCAAACAAAAGGATAGCACATGTTAGATGTTTTGGAGATTAGGTCAGTGAGACCTGGCTGTGCTGGTTTGGTCATATACAGAGGAGGGATAGTGAATACATCGGTAGAGAACTGCTGGGATTGAAACTGCCAGACAGGAGGCCTGGAGGAAAGCCATTGAGAAGATTTATGGATGTAGTGAAAAAGGGCAAGAAGTTAGTTTGTGCTGGAGAAGAGGATTCAGGGAATGTGAGAGGGAGGAGGTTGATTCGCAATGGCGACCCCGGAAACGCGGAAAGGAAATGAAGATGTGTGTTCAAGCTGAATTCATGTAAAAAGGTTAGAAGCCTTGAAATGAAAAATAAAGAAACAATTTGAATATTATTATCACGTGTTGGTCCACCAGCACTTTTGACAAATACAAACGCCGATAGTTCCCCTCTCCGGATACCCCTGAGGTCACACTTTGTTTTGAAGGTCTACTTCCGGTTGGCTCTTTTACTATAGCTAACTTGACATTGCTGACTTTTTGTGACTAACAACAGAAGACTGCCGTTATGAAACCGAGCCCAGCTGGTATGTCACCTCTTTACCTGCAGGTCTTGGTTGTTATACTTTTCAGTCCTTGAAATCATTTCCCAGCCGTTTTTTAATTCATCAAGGTAATTCCGCTTTCTGGATTGGGTCGACCTGTGTTTATCAGCAGCACAAAGAGAGAGACTCCCAAGCGCTCGAAGCTAACATGGCTAGCATTAGCTCGGTTAAACGGAACGAACTGTTCCTGCCTCAAATCACCAGACGTTTGTAAGGAGAGAAACTAAATGCCTGTAATTGTTTTTAAGCCAAGGAATCAGCGCACAGCTAGTGGTGATTTGTTTTTTTTTGTTTTAGAAAACTACTAAATAGCAGTTAAAAAACAAACCTTTGTGTGTGTGTTCAAACCAAAGGGATAGTAAAACGGGTAAGATTATATCTATACATACATGCATATATGTTGGCAAGACCATCATACGTGATGATAATATTGTTATTTTATGGATTATAAACAGTATTCTTACCTTTTATTCGGGTTTTATACCCTTGCGTACTTACCATAGAGTATACTCTGTAAACATTCAACTGTTTACAGTCAGTGCTTTATATTCTCATTATTTAAAGTGTAAGTTAGACTAATATTTGTCCGAGGTCACAGTTTTATCCGTAAGTTTGACCAGGGAGAGCAGCGAAATTTTGCACCTTGTTGACAAATTTAAGCCTGGCTTTTGCCAGCAGAAGTAACATAGTTTGATGGAAGACCACAAATTCAATCAAACAGAGCAACTATCTTTTCACCTTTTTGTCACAGTGACAGTTTTCTCAAATGTCTTATGCGTGTGCTTTCTCTATATTTCTAGTAAACAGAATTTGATAAGCAGTTGAAGAATCACTTAAAGTTCAGATGATTTGTGAGTTCTTTTATTTTTTTGAATAAATATGACGACAAATGTAGCTCATCTGTGTCATTATTAGTTATGTCTAGCAGTAGTAGTCTGTAACATTAGGAACACACCAGTTAAAGTTGTTCATTTTCTGCTCTGCCATTTTTACAAAGCATACAAATAATTAAAAACATTTTCACAAAGTCAAAATATCAGAAATCAGAATTGCTTTATTAATCCTGGGGCAAATTGAGTATGATGCAGAGTTTAAATAAATGTAGACAGTGTGTGTACACATATACAGTAGATGTGCTGTGTAGCAATAACAGCTTCCCACTATAGTGGAGAGACCCTTTTGTAAATTTGATCTGGTTGTAGAAGTTAGCAAATGACTTAAATGTTGTCATTGTACATTATCTCCAATAAGTGCCCAGACGAAGAGACTTTCACAGTTGAGTAACTTAAGTTTGACAGACACTGTTAAATTATTATCACATCACTCACAGTAAGACGTGGAACAAATACATAAAATTTTTCAAATTCATTTTTGAGGCCTTATTGAATGTGGCTGCTATATACATCACGTCAGTTTTCTCCTTGGTTATTTATATCATCTATATTGGAAATGTATTCCTGCTTGTCCTTCACTGGGCTGTCTCAATGCCAGAGCTGAAAGTGACGTCTGTCCATGTTTTGCAGGAGCCGTGAGACTTATCATGCAGTCGGACGCTCAGCTACGGCTATGTCAGACATGTCTTTGGTGCTACAAGAGTAGCCTGCGTCTGCTTTCTCACCATACTGCTCACAGGTCTATGATGTTTTGTTTTTCAGTAAATGCATTGTATTATATTGGTTCCTGTGTTTGTGTGTATACATATATACACACACACAAACAAAACATACTGCACATGCCTGTTAGGAACTCAATCATACACCCTCTCAAAAAATGAGCTAACAAGAAGCCTTTTCAAGTGGAATACATGGGAAAGTCACTGCATTGTATTCTTTTACAATGTACAGAATTCCTATTGGTGGTCAAACAATGTGTCATGGCTTTGCTTTTAAAAACTACTGTGCTCGTCTACTGACTTTATAAATCATTCTAGAAAATCTGTCAACTACTATGATCTCTTGGGAGTCAAATCCAATGCCACTGTGGAAGAAATCAAAAATGCCTTTTTCGACAAATCTAAAAAGGTAGGTTTTTTTGCCCAGTGCACTACAGATGTAATTCAGTGACCACTAGAGGGCATGCTTTAATAGTATAATTTCGACACCAGCCGCATCTGTGAAATGCTTGTGATTATGATGTGACCATAATAATAAATAAAAGTGAATAATTCTTGACAGTTATATGTACAGGCAGGTTGCACCAGAGCACTTTTACCATCAATCGCAAATGGGTATTAAATATGACTTTACTCTTGATGCATACACTTGTCATGTGTAACTGCAGCTGCACCCAGATAGCGACCCATCGAACCCAGGGCTGCATAGCCAATTTGTGGAGCTGAATGAGGCCTACCGTGTGCTGAGCAAGGAGTTGAGCAGGAAAGAGTACGACCACAAGATCAGACACCCCTACGGCGGTGGCCAGGTCTTCAACTCTAACACCACTAACGGCAGCTACAGAGCCAGGTGAAAACACACCAAATGTCCCCCTGTGCTTTTCGACACAATTGCCTGGGAAAACACGGTCACTTCCTTCCAATAATGTTAACTAAAGAAATGACACTAACATGTGAACTAGTTTGCAGCCACTCTCTCACAGGACGTACTATTCCAGGGAGGACCACTTACTTAAAGCACCTGTTGATGCGACAATGCTGTAACCGTATTTAAAAAGCAAAACCCTGAAAATCATACTGGTGCCAAAAGCCTGAAAATCATACCGGTGCAGTCATGTTCTTAATTGAAGTTAGTTTAAATTTTTGATTAAAGTGATCTTGACCATAACTGCAAAAACTCTCTAGATAGTGACGTCTCTTCAAGTCGGTCTGGTTGTCAGAGGGAAAGAAAGTTTAACCGCTAAATCACGGTTAAATCAAAGTTTATCCCTTTTATCAGTGATATAGTCATGAAGACCTTGATGTCTTGCAGACATGTATTTTGTTGAGGTGATCTCACCTTACATCTGCTTGGACAGGCAATCACTATTTGCTGCTTTTCTTGCGGTGTTAGTTTTATAGCTTTTGAGTTTATGATGCTTTTTTTTTTTAAATTGAAAACTGAGCGTTCAAATGTTAATCAGATGTTTGGGCCTGCGCTGTGGGGTTCAAAGGCAAATAAAATAGTGAAAAGCCAAACACTGGCGGAGTCAGATTATAATTTTACATTAATCCCCACAATTGTTTCCTCTTGTCAACATCAATCTTTGCTGGTAAATGTTTTAATTCAGCGTATGTTTTTTTAACTTGTGTGTATTAACTTTTTTCTCTCTGTGCAAGCAGTACAGAGGCCCAGGAAAACATGCGGTACTGGGAGCAGGTCCATCAGTCTCATGCTCAGGAGATGACGGCAGAAGAGCGGCAGAAGAGGAGGAAGAGGAATTTCCAGCTGATGGGCTACTGCTTCGTCACAATGGTGCTCAGTGTAGGAGCTCACTTTGTCTTCTTTAGGTAAATATATGGCACCCAATGTTTTTCTTTCTGTTAAGTAGTAGTAAAGAAAATAGTATTTTAAGGATAATTTTCAAATCTCAAGAAAATTGTCATTTTAGTCAAGGTCTTCTTATCATTCATTTGGCTTCTTAGGACATAATCTCCTGGAGCTGTCTGCAATGACCCCATTGGTGGGATTATATGATTTGTCTGACTGTAAAATCTTAGTTGTATCCAAGTGGTATTTTAACTTAAAAGAAGCAAAATCAGGTGCTTTTGATTTCAACAGTTGCCCTCACTGAAGAATTTGTTTAATGTGTCTGATTTTGGGCCATGTTTACCAATGTCTTTGCAATGTTTGACACTGGAAAGCTCGTTCTTATATTCTTAAGGGGACATTGCTCTGCACCTCCCTTAAAATCAAACAATCCGGGTCAAACAATCTAGGTAAAATATATTTGCTGTGTCCCAAAACCCAAAAGGAACTTGCATCATAAAGCAGTCTCTGGCAGTTTAACTTGGGCTAGTTTGGTACTATAGTCACCATCACCAAACACTCCACAATCGGTCAGTGGTGCTCAGATCAGTCCCGCACAGTCTTCAATTGTTTAAGCTGCAACTTAAGATGACCTTGTTTGGCAAATTAGACCAGGCTCCACCACATCCACCTGCCTTGTGAGGAAAGCAGTTCCTGCTGTGCATATGTGATGCATAAATAAATATGAAAAGAACACAGATCTCATCTTGCTTTGGGGTCTTGCGCATATTGCCCAAAAGTCAATCTTGTCCCCGTAATTCTATTTTTAAAACAGATACATGCAAGAATATACATGCGAGACCCTGCGTCAGAGGTTTATGTAACTTCTTCAGTTGCACCTGAAGTAGCTGATACAGTCTGGATTGTATTTCAAATATCTGCAGTCTATCCTCGTTATTACCAGTATTCCTCTCTGTGCTTCACTGCAACTGATGTACCCTTTTCTTCTTTGTTCCTTGCATAACATTCACACACAGATGAATGATTGTTGGAGGATATCTCTTTTGCCGTTGTCTTGTCACGACCGTGTGGCTGTCAAAACACTCACACGGTGCTTCTTTGGTTGTCGAGGACCCTGCGATCAGATGAGCTGTTAAGACAACTGCAAAACCTCAGTTAATACATAAATCTCAATGAATTTGCAGATGCCCTGCCAATCTCTGCACATTTTTAGGCTAGATAAAGTGAACGTGTGTATTTTTAGGCTAGATAAAGTGATTTCCTTAACATAGCTTTGTTAATGTTTCTTTTTAGAAAACTGGAAGAAGTTCACAATAACTTCATGGATGAGAAAGATCGAGTCATCACAGAAATATACAATGAATCAAAAGAAAGAGCCAGGTTTGTAAAGAACCCTTCATATTTAGTCTACCTGGTGTGATTGGAAGATATATATTTTTTTTAATATTTGTTAATGTAGAAGTAGATGATTTTTAACAGTTTTCCTCATCCTCAATATTGACTTGCAACACTTTGGTGATTAATGTATTTATTTTGATTGTTTCTTTTCAGGGTCAACGGTTTTAAGAAACAGACGGAAATCTTGCGGCAGAAACATGCAGAGTTCTTAGAAAAATACAAAATCTCCTATGGTGGAGGGAACAAGTAGGAGACTTCTCAAGCTGTGCTCTTCAGTATTCCTTCGCGAATGTGATGTTAGATTTATGATGTTTAGATTTATGTTTTCAAGTTTTTTCTTTTTAAACTATTTGAGCATGTCAATGCAGTGACACACTGTGCAGTTGTAAGCTAAGGTAGACTGAATGGGAATGTATAAAGTTTAAACAGTTAATAAGAAGGCAGACATAGAATCCAACCATGATTTTTATCTGCCTTGAATGAACCGATAGTAAAACGTTTTTATCTTCACATCTGTGTCAGTGGATCGCTGCTTGCGAAAAAATCTCGTCACATCAGCATCAAGCTAGCGTGTTGGTGCTGAAAGACCTGAACTGGGAGAGGCATTTAGAGGTTGCAGTGTCACGTTCCGCCTTAATGATTTTACTGTTAAAGAACATGTAACGGGGCATATTCCTCTGTCCCAGACTCGCTGCCTCTGGAACCCGATTTTGAAACCTCTGTATTTCATTATGGGCCAAAAAATATTGCAATCTTCTGTTGTTAGAGAAGTAATTTATGAATAGAAACCTCACACAAAAATGTCTGACAGGAAATTATTTATAGACTAACTACTGTATTGATATGGGTACTATTTAAAAAAAAAAAAAAAAAATTAAAAAAAAAAAAATGAATGGAAAGTTTATTATGAACAATAAAATTTCATCTATGATTTCAAGATCACCTTATTCATT
Source organism: Fistularia tabacaria (assembly GCA_901007705.1). Taxonomy (NCBI): domain Eukaryota; kingdom Metazoa; phylum Chordata; class Actinopteri; order Syngnathiformes; family Fistulariidae; genus Fistularia; species Fistularia tabacaria. The sequence goes on from CAAKHD010000678.1 coordinate 269,385, forward strand.
CCACAAGTTGGATGTTGGTAAGAAACAGTATGAAGGTTCATTTGTTTCATGTCAAGATTTCTAATCAGTCCCTGTGTGCTGCATCCAGTCTTCATAGTTAGTTTGATTTTGTAACAGTGTTAAATTGTCTGTGGAGGTTTTCAGTCATCCAGGTCATGGTAAATTCTTGTCAAGTTATGGTTATCTTCAGCAACTCCTCATAGGCCATTAGAACTGAAGAAGCCTCTTGGATGAGGGGTGAAATGTCTTCAAGTGAAGAAAATCAAGTCCGGTGTTTAAATCTTTATAATTTTTTTTTTTTTTTTTTTTGCCAATCTCTCATTTAGCAGCAGAGACACGAACAGCAAGGGAATAGAATTCACTTTGACAGGTAAATTTGCCTCCATAGTGACTTTGTATAAAAGTAACAATGAAGTAGTGAATAGTGTATTTAAACTCAAAACCATCTGATTGGAGAAAACCAATGTGTTTCTTCAGCTTCATTTAGTGGGGCAATTTTATTATGATTAATAATCTTCCTCCCAAAAGAGATCAAGAAACATTCACAATCAAGCAAGAGGACCTCAGAAACTCATGGTGAAGATTGTTAGAAAAAGTCAAAACACCCACACTGTTAGGAGTTGCAGGGGAATTTTTTTTATTTTTTATAAAACTTAAACTGGTCTGCGTAGAATGTGTTGGGAGTATTTTTAAGTTCAGTCCGTTAAATAGATCTTTTAATATCAACCGTAAATTATATGTTATCAAGTGAAATTCCTAAAGTATTTGCAAGAGTCAAGAGAAAGTAGTCTGGATGCAATTTAAATTCCTGATGGCAGAATAATACGATTCATCGGTGGAGGAAGTGGAAAAAAACAAACAAAAAGTGGACCAAAATTTTTTTTATCTACATATCAGGTGCTTTTGATCAGTCAGTCGGGAGGCCAGTGGAGGCTTTTTTTTAAATTTTTTTTTATTTTTAATCTAGACAAGAGGTTGTTGATGGATGAGACTACAGCTGTTACTGTTCTCTTTGGTACCAGAGGGAAGGTGTTGAGCTCAAAGATCTATTCAGATTTATCCATGTACTAGTGTTGCCTTTACAATGACCTTACAATAATTCCAGTTAAAAAAAATCAGTGGGTTCCTTACTGTCTCTCTCTCTCTCTCTGTGTGTGTGTGTGTGTGTGTGTGTGTGTGTGTGTGTGTGTGTGTGTGTGTGTGTGTGTGTGTGTGTGTGTGTGTGTGTGTACTGACATGTTTATATTGTTCTTTATTCCAAGCAACGTCATTCTATTGCTACATCATGGGGTGTTGAATGTGTTAGACCAATCGAGTTTAAAGATTATGATGCATTTCTATGTTTACGGCTGAGGTGTGACGGGTTTGCTCTGTGAACCAGTTCAAACTGCTGGATTGTAAGAGAATATTTGCATGACAGAGAACTGAACTTGGAGTTTTAGCGTGTGAATCATAACTGAATGTTCCCCTCTTGTATCGTCTTGTCACAAGTCCTTCTAGAGTTTAGAAATCAGAGATAACGTATACCTGCATAGCAATCAGGCACCCTCACCCTCATGTGGTCCATCATAACCCAAACATACCATAATGACAGAGACTGTGGTGTAAGCAGGACTACACACACACAGACAAACGTCACATCAAAGGGAGCAAAGAGCCATTTTGATTGAAATATCTATTTGACAAAGCAGTGAATGCAAAAGTGTCAGCTTGTGTGCTGATGTCATCAGAAATGATGCCCTCTGTTCCCATCATTTAGAAAACAATCGATACCGATCCTAACAGCAAACGGTAAATCATTGACTTGAGAATTTACACAGCAAGGTCGATCGCTCTGCGGCTCTATTTGATGGCATTCATAAATAATAATAAAGAAAATGTATCAGAGGTTTGTTTTTATTATGTTGTAAGCAAGAGGATCGAGATAGTTTGGTATCAGTCCGATACCTGTAAATGTAGATTTCAGTAACTCAAATTTGTCACCAGGACTGTTTCTAAGACTTTGGAAATCTAGAGGCCCAAGTCCTCCCAACTTGCTGACCCACTAAGCACAACACTAACTGGGAAAATTAGCATGTTTCCTTTGCACGGCTAGAATTTCCTGTTTCCGAAAGAGAATAAAAAGAAATTAACCTTTTTACCTCGAAAAAGAAACTCTCAATCTTTTGACTGATTGAAGAAAAGATGGCCTCTCCCGTGGCAAAAATGAGAATAACAAGCACATAAAAGCCAAATTCAATAAATAATTGTCCTCTCAAGGCTTTCGTAGTTGTGGATATTTTACAAGAATAATTTAATGCGGTGAACCACTAAGTTCCTGAAGTCTAATAAAACTAATTTGACTTTAGATAGAAAGATTGTTCAATTTAATAAAGCCCTCCAGCTTTGCTGCGTCAAAACTCGGTTTCCAATTAAACTGATTTCTTGATGCTAAGAAGCCTCTCGGACAGTCAAACACCATCGCAGACAGATTCAGCAGCCTTGGAGTCAAATTTTTTCCTTCGTTAAGTTGATCAGAGATTAAACCCCAATTAAAAGCCTGTCATTAAAATCCTGAGGAAACACAGGCGCTTGCATCATTTCAATCATTCCGTCATCAAGTCTATACATTATGGCATGAAAAATCTTGAAGCGTAGTATTGACATCAAACTTTTTTTCTGCTGCCCTCATGTGGACGAACACAAACTGACCCACATCGTATTTTACTGCGACTGAGATGTGTCCCATCCATTTCTTATAGATTCTTAAGAAAATAATTTTTTGTCTGTCTTTATTTTTCTCTAATCGATGAGTCCTGATAAGAGGAAAAATAATTGATTTCTAAATGTGACGTTTCCATCACACTGTGACATTCAACGGAAATGGTCCCAGTGTTAACACTCAAGTCAGAATGGTGGCAGTGAACACGGCTTATTGCTGTGATTTAATGTATTTGTAGTGATTTATTCTAATTGGCATGCAGTGATTAGTGCTAGTGCAAGACAGTGTCCGGTTCAATTCCGAAAGGGCTTTTTTTTTCTGTGTTTAGTTTGCATTTTCTCCCTGTGTCTAAGTGGGTCTCCAGCAGGTTATCCAGTGTCCTCCCACAGCCCCAAAACACGCAGTAGGTTCATTGGAAAGCACAACTTGCCCGGATGTGTGAATGAGCGAGTGAATTTTCATATGTCTTGATATGAGGCCCCGTGATTGGGATTGGGACACCGACTCTCCCTAAATGTCAGCTTTGATAGGCTCCAGCACCTGTCTGGTATGAATAATGAAGGATTTCTTGTCGAGTATGATTCATGAAAGCGAAATCAGATTACACATTGGGGGAGACAGATATATTGCAGAGAAACCTGCAACAGTCCTTTGACACTCCGGCTCTTAAGCGCGAGGCATCAAGAGATAGACAGAAAATGAACACAAAAAGGTGAACAGTAATAAAGAACAATTACAAAAAAAGCGTCCGTCGTGACAGGAGGTAACGGACAAACACGGAGCCAGATCTTCCTCGTGAAACCCCCTGTCTTTTACCAGCAATGACTGTTTCCCCCACCAGTCAGCTTCAAGTCTTCCCTCTCCCCCCTGGCCGAACTCTCTGGTCCTCTTGGTGACATTAATACCCAGAACCATCATACGGGACGTGACCTCAGTGGCGGCTCCAGGGGTCAGCTCGCTCTTGTAAAGGGGGAGCTCTGGAGGTGGCTTGACCTCCACCCCCCTCCTCCTGCAGGGACACAGCACCTGTCTCGGCTGGTGGGGCGGTTAAAAAAAAAGAAAAAGTTGGCAGTTTAATGGTAACATTGAGAGAGTCTCAAGGGCAAATGAAATGAGACAGCAGATGAAGAGTGCTTTGCAGGCCTCCCTCCCCAGACTCCCCCCTCTGCGCCACCGGTGAGGCGAGTGGTGTTGGTGGGGGGGTTCACCCTTTATTCATCTGAGGCTACCCAAAAAAAATCGGAGATGTGTCTGTGGTGGTGGTGGTGGTGGTGGTGGGGGGGGGGGGACGTCACGTTTTACGTGGGAAGGACAGTGTGAGGAGAGGGTGACCGAATGCACCGCACTGCCCCCCCCCCCTTGCCCCCCCCCCCCCCACCCCCCCCCCCCCCGCAGCCCCCCCGGGGGGGGGTGAGGGGGGGGGTGCGGGGTCCGCCCCTTTTTATTATTGACGCCCAAATAAAAGGGCGAGGGATTTTGTTGGTGGGTGGGGGGGGGGGGGGGGAGCGGGGACGTCACG
>CAAKHD010000678.1:273624-290835 GCA_901007705.1 Fistularia tabacaria
CCGCTTTTCCCCCACATCCCCCCCCCCCCAGGGAGGTGGATCCGATTTTTTTTTTTTTTTTTGCGATAACGCCGCGGGAGTCCGTATGAAATAATAATAATAAAAATTATATATATATATATATATATATATATATATATACACAACAACAACAAGAAACCCGGATCCCCCCTCCTCACCCACCAGCCCCGGTACCACCGGACCAGGACGGACCGGCGTCACCCCGGAGGAGACGGACCGGGACAAACACAAGTGTCGCCAGAACATCCGGATTTTTTATTCTTTTATTTTTAATTTTTTTCGCAGGGCTTTTCTTTGCCATGTCTCCGGAAAGGATCCTTGGATGAATCCCCGAGTTATTTCAAAATTGGAGTGAAGTCAGTTTTGTCATTTCGGTGGCAAAAGTTGCCGGTTCCGCTCCGAGGATGCCGCCCTGGGTGTCCTTCCAGGGACGGGAGACCGGAGAGTGAAAGCCGAATTTCTGCCTCTGTGATCGGACTCCGAAGCGGCGGCGCTCGGACATTCGGACATTTTTCCTTCACCCCCCCCCACTCCTCCCCGGATTGGTTCCCAAATATATATATATATATATATTGCGTGGCCCTCGGACTCTTGAACAATGGGGATTATGCTTCAAGTTATTCTAGGAATGTTTCAATTCCTGCTGCTCACCAGAATACCGACGTCCCACGCCAAGGTATGTATGGACCAGTTTCTCCCCACTGACCCCTCCGCGGCCCCACGTTCATTCACGGCGGCAGGTCAGTGACACCTGCCTCCCTCCCTCCCTCCCCCCGCCCACTATCACACCAGTCCTGGTGGTTGTTCATCATTTTTTTTTTTGTGATGTTAATGTCTTGAAAAAAAAAGCTATACTTAAAATGATTTTCTCAGTGGCTTAATATCAAGGGCATTTAACCCCCCCCCAACATAATTATCAATTATATTGATCACTGACCAAACTTGAATAAGCCTGAGCTGGGCTGTCAGGCCTTGTGGAAGTTCTCCAGGAGCAAGTCTTTCCAGAACAAGGTGGTACACGTAGGAAGAGCTTCAGGATTTAAGGAGACGTGGAAAATGTGGCGGGGGGGTCGTGCATCATGTATTTTCATGTGGATAAATATGTCATACCAGATAGGAACAGCCTTTTAGCCCTCAAAGCTTTTTTGGAGACTTTAGGTTCGGTGACCGGTCGCTCAAGTGGGTTACTTCTAAACAGTGGCCAGTGGTTTATTTGTGTTTTAAACTTCTTTTTTTTTCTCAAAGAACTGTATATGGATATGAGATTTATGTGATATCATCTGCTGAGCAGATATCCTGGCTACTGACATGATATGATGGGATGCAGTTTTAAGGCATTTCAGTTGAGTGAGAGATAAGAAGAGTTGGATTCGTCTAAACATTCACCGATGCCTCACTTCTGTGTCAAGCTGTGTTCACACGGGAGAGCGGCTTTTAGCATGAATAAGCGAAATAAACCGGTGTCAGGTTGCTGCAGACCCTGAAGAAGCAGCCCAAGGGCAGCACTTCCAGGACCTTTTCTTCTCTTCGGTCATCCTATTGCCAAGGTGGCGCTGTCACAGAAAAAAAAGAAGAGAATAGAACTGAAAGCGTTGTACTGCTTGTTTGAACAATGAGATGAGGTACATTCAAGGTATTTTAACCAAAATTATGGTATTTTTTCCTCCTGAATCAAATATTGCTGTTGAACCTTGTGTTTGTTGAGTCTAAGCCTAACCAGGTAATGCTAACCCGTAGTAAAAGGTAATGGGATTTCAGTGTTAAATCTCCTTTTTAGTTACCTAAAAAAATCAAATATAAAAATAACTAACCTACACTAAGTCAGCTTGTTGCAACTAAGGCAACAAGAAATATACAAGACAGTTACCAAGGAAACAAGAGCCTGAACTGTCCACAAGGGCCAGCTGGTGAAAAACAAATACCCTGTGTATCTGTGCAGTATTTTTGCCCTAGTCCTACAAAAATAATCCCTCTCTTCTTTGCAAGCACATTAATGTTACTCATAATTTCATTGAAGTCTGAATGACACGGTATCTCAATAACACCTTTGGTGCAAATGTAAGCTTATTGACTGGTGACCTGGATGAAACTGAAAGGGTTCAGGCCAGGTGAGGTGTCTTTCCAGAGAATGTCTGTATCAATGCTTTATCCTATTAGCCACAACCAATATATACTGATTATCACCAAATACTTATTGGGACATTCAGCATTGATATTTTTAAGGGGGGTCTGATTTAGAGCTATACAAATGTGTCATTTTGTTCTGTGTAGTTTTCTTATGAGAGCGATTCCGTGACTCAAGTGACACGGGTTCATTTTCTACACGTACACACTCTTCCCTCAGTGGCAGGATCCCATGCAAGCAGACCAGCACGGACTGGTATTTTATTTATGTCTGGAGACATCTATCAGGCCCTGAGCCGCTGTGGGATCCAGTCTCAACTTAATGCTGCTGTATATTGTATGTTTTACTCATTCATGATTGTAGACAATACATCACACACTTCAGGCCTCTTCACCTGCCAACAACCACAACTCCGAGCATACACAGTTCCCGCTTCTCTGGAAGCTAAAATGAAAAGATGGTCATCCTTCCCCAGCAAATGGTAAGGGAAAGATGGTTTTAAGATGAAAGATGACTCCTAAAAACCTTCCTGCGAGACCAGTGTTTTAAACAGCAGTTGGGCAGCTAACTGGGGCAGATGGCACTGGTGTGAACCTCTGGTTCACAGAGACACAAAGCTCTCACTCAGAATCAGTGTGAGACAGCCCAGCGTGTGTGTGTGTGTGTGTGTGTGTGTGTGTGTGTGTGTGTGTGTGTGTGTGTGTGTGTGTGTGTGTGTGTGTGTGTTTGTGTGTCTGTGTGTGTGTATGTGCGTGTGTGCGTGTGTTTGCACTTGTATTGCCGTCTTTATGTGAACTAGATTGAATTATAACTCACCATGGTGAGGACAGTTTGGTGAAGGAGGGACATCGCAGTCCGTCCTCAGATAACTTCAGTTTGAGTGTTAACCTTTAGAAATGGGTTTAAAATTAGGCTCAGTTTCAGTTTGATGTCAGCAACAAAGTAATAAAGTAATGCATTATGTCAATGAATGTATGAAAGTTCTCACCAAGATAGCCAGGATTGTTAGATAGCTGTGTGTGTGTGTGTGTGTGTGTGTGTGTGTGTGTGTGTGTAACAGTTGAAGGGGGTAACTGAACAAAGTCTACATTCCCTTAAAAGTGGCCTTGGTTTCTTTCATGACCACACAAGCTAAATAACAGCCGTGTGTTTGTGCGTGTGTGTTTTATATATTACTCGTGTTAGGAGATAATACATTGGTTTATTTTTTTTAGTTATATTGTTTGGAGTCCAAAAGCAAAGCAAACATAGATATTTAATGTGCAGCTTCAATACTTCTATCTCACTATGCATGGGTTAATTTCCAGACTTAACAAATACTATGAAAATGGATGGAAACACAAATGTCTGCGTATTTATGTTGGGCTCTTTAATGTATTAGGTACAGGCCCTGTGATACTACAATAAACTATATTATATCATAAAACCTGGATTTTGCCCCTCAGAGTTGACTCAAGGCCAACAAAACCTATGAGTAAACAGAATAAAGTGAACACAGACTGAACCATTTCTGGCACAACAACCCAATTTTTAAGATGTCATCATTAATATGATGTCTCTGTCAGCCTGTGGTCTGTTGTCTTAACTTATTCATTTCATTTTCTTTTATCTGTTTTTTCTCTATGGGTCGTTGCAAACAAAATCTTTGATATGTTAGTGTGTGTTTTTGTGATTTAGCAATCATGTTTTATCCCATAAAATGATAGTGGCTGAATGCTTCACCCCCACAGCTGCTGAAAGTGTTTCAAAAACTCCAGTTGGTAGGTAATAGATCTGAGGCCAAAGGTCTTTCACAAAGCCTGTAGCTCCTCCCATGGGATTTGGTGAAAATAGAGTGAAGATATTTGGTTGTATTTGCATAAATAAAAATATAGAAACCACTTAAGCATCACCTCAGTTAGGGATTATTGAGCGATAATATGTATGGCTTCATGTTTTGAATATGATAACAAACCTTGTCTTTAGTTTGGCTCTTCAAATAGAATTTAAAAATGATTTTATTTTCAAATGTGACCATAGATTAAATTTTTTTTTGTATGAGTCACAAAGACAAAGAGGTAAAAAAAAATATGGTCATGGTTCAGATTACATCAACATTGATCTTTCCGTATTCAATCCACCTTTGTCCGAGGAGTCACGCTGTGTGCAGAGACTAACTCTTGGGCCGATGCCTCGGACAGAGGTCGTGACATAAATAGCCGCTGTAATCATTTCAACAGCTCTCTAACATATTGAGGTTAGGCCAATATTTTTTAATGACTGAACTACACTTTTGCATCTTCTTTTCTACCCAGCTTGCTCACTGGCGACCAGCAGACTCTCCCAAATCCAGAGAAGCTCGAGAAGGTAAACTCGCTGGTTGTTCAAAAAACTGCAAGTCCGCTTCTTGTAAAAAAAAACAGTGGAATTTTGGAATATCAGATCAGTGTTGTCTCTTATCAGTGCGACGGTGGTTGGAGGTGTATTCCCGTAGTGGCTGTCAGCCTCGGGACACATTGGTGGAGGTTTGGCGGGAACTGCCAGGGGAGACGCACCATCTATTTGTACCGTCCTGTGTGTCGGTGAGGAGGTGTGGCGGCTGCTGTATTGATGAGGCCATGGAGTGTGTTCCCTCACTCACACACACACTCACCATGGAGGTAAGCACTAAGTACACTGCCATGTTTCATAAAGCAATGAAGAAGCGTGGATTTTTGCAAAGAATGTTGAGTTTGGTTTATTTTTCTTGTTCAGCTAATGAGGACGTCCTTCATGAAACATGAGCTAATTGAACTGCCCTTTGTTGAACACAGCCAGTGTGAGTGCAGGTAACGAAAACACACTTTCAGCATCTCCAGGAGGAGGTGATGCACCTGAGGTTCCCCACCGTCACTGTTCCTTTAAACTGACACGCTTTCTTTTATCTCTCTGTGTAGGTTTAAAGAGCAAGTCTTGCTCACACCCACAATGAGGTAACATTTTGTTTAGATAACAGACCCGTCCTTGCATGTCCCTCTTTTATAATGATTATAATATCCTTGTTGTGTTTCATTTTGTTTTCTGCTGCCAATGGAGTGAGACCTAATATTGTTTTTAAGATGTTAAAACCAGAGTAAACTGATGGATCTTACAACTTAAACTATGCAGATAAAGACAACGCAAGTATTAGGATCAAGGATCGTGTGTTTATGACACAAGAGGTCAAAACGTTTGCATTCTGCTCCTCCCCCAGTGGAGTGGAGAAGGCCCTTTTCTGACCAGACGGCCATTTCATAGAACCAAAACAGAGGATTAAGCCAGACTTTCCTGTTTTCCTCGCTGAATTGCGCCCAGTCTTGGTTGCACATTAGTTACCATGGAGATTATTTTTTTATGCAGCTATGCTGCCCCTGAACAGTTTACTGGCTAGTTCTGAGTAAATCCGGTGTCTCATTTGGTATTTTGGCATCATTGCGTAGTATCCATTATGTATGCTACATCGTGTACTGTACATTAGCATGCATACCAAAGACTCATTTGATTTCACTTGATTGGATCTACTCCATAATTTTAACCATTTTCCTTTGTACAAAGTACAAGACCACCAAATGTTCTTAAATTAAAAAAAAAAAGCGGGGGGGCTACAAATAATGGTCTGTATAATTTTCCTGAGTAACATTAATCCTTTGTTTGCTCACTTAACATAAGCTTTACTGACTATGAATCTTGAATTCTAATCATGATGGTCTCAGTGGAAGTGATTAGTGTGTATATGTATTTGGACTATTGATACAATTTCTCATTTGACTACTACATGCCTAGTCTATTTTTCTGTTACATTCTTTTCATATATAATATCTTTCCTCTGCTTATAAGATTCAAAAAGAAGCCACGCTCAGTTGGAGACGCTTCATGCATCTCCTCCAAATTTGCATTTAATAGATGACAAACTTTGTGATATATTTAAGGAGGTCCACAACATGCACTTATAAAACACAAATACAACTTAAGCAAATTTTCTGTTATGAGGTTAACTCAGATTTTTAAAGACACTATTCAGCTGGTTTGCCTGTGGGTTGCCTCACACTAATAGTTCCAACCAGAAAATCATACCATTGCATCTTTAATGTTTATGTCCCCCTGCTTCCTGTTAGGATGAAGACATAAATAAAGGATTCCAATGTACGTGTGTGTGTGTCTGTGTATCAGTGTGAATGTGTGTATGTAGACGCGCTTTTGAAATAACTTTCCTATACCTGGCAATGCTAAGTTCTCAGCATATCAATGTATAAGTTTCCTGTGTGCTTTAATACCTATTTTTTGCATGTGTGATGTGTGCGTGCGTGTGTGTGTGTGTGTGTGTGTGTGTCTCTTGCAAATTAGCATCTGTGTGACGCTCTCCCAGCCTCCCCTGGGATGGCCCGTATCCTGTTGTCACCATAGTGATGATTTTATCTCCGCTGCCATGTGCTCTCACACACACTGACATTGAAGAGTCACGCATCCATGATAGTAAATCTCAGCTGCAAAGACGACAACAGTGGCATGGTCCTTTATTAATATCTAGCGATAGTGTTTAATACTCTCCCAGGTTCTCAATGATGTTTAATGTACTTCATTCAAGATGTATGCTGAAGCAGAAACTTTTCCAGGCACTGTGAAAGGATGATTAACTGAGCTTAAAAATCACAGTGCAGCAATAAAATGTATAGTGGATGACTGTATCAGATAGGATTTCTTCTTCTTAACTTCTTTTCTTTCATTTTTTTGTAATGTCATTTTCAATACTCATTTAATCCAAACCATTGAGCGGCACAGAAATTACAACCTTACATGTCGACAAAGTGATATCAAAAACGTTAAACCACTCCCCATTTGGCCCATTTTTGAACTCTCCCTGTGAATTCTGACCCTGTCGAAGAAAATGTTACGCTTCCCACAGAATAGAGATATTTCATTCGATAATTTTATGGAGGACTGAGTGAAGGCTAGTCACATTCTTCGAATGATGGACAGGGGTCTTCACATGATGTATATGTCAAATCAAGGTGGAAGAAAGGAACATAGAGTTAACTGAAGTTAATTAGGTTGACAGTAGTTGGACATAATCCACCAACTCTGACCAACGCTGTCAGATCTTTGTAAATAATTCCCTTGCTGAAAAACAAAACATTCCAGATTAATATAATTTAAATGATCAAAATTTTATAGACCAATAAGGCAAAGACGCCTGACAGTGCTGAACAAGTTGTGGTAAATGTCTGCTTGAACTTATTTTAGGACTGCTCTGATATTTCTTCTTCCTGGGTAGATGGAATGACAGCCATCAGATCAATAAGTAGCTCAAAAGAATATATTAGTTTTAGCGATTGGATTTTAAGGAAATTTACTGGATGAGGTAAACCAATAAGACACATCCAAATCCAAAACATTATTTGGAAGTAGTAAGAAAGCCGTAACCGGGAAATGTTTGCCCAACGGGTATCCAATGTCAGAAAAACTTTGACTGGATAGAAATAGTTTTGATGAACTTAATATGGAAAGATGAATATTTTTCTTGATAATCAGAAAGGTGACCGATAGAATCAGAATAACTTGGATGCTCCACGGATATGAAACAAGCTCTGTTGTAAGGGTGTCCTGTATGAGCAGTCTCTCCAATTCCAAGGTCCCATGAGAAGGCCTGAGTTTCTCTTCCTCTCGGTCTCAAGCCGAGAACCCTGTTAAGGAAACTCAACTTAGCAACTTAATTCTTTTGTTCATTACCCAGAAGTCATGACCACAGCTGGGGGTACGAACACGAACGGACTTCTTAATTGAATGCATCTTTTTAGCGCAGGTCCTTCAAAACAACATGGAGATTATGGTGTGATGAGGCAGACAGGACATCATTATTTGTAGAAAGCAATGTGATTATGTGGCCTCTTTGTAGATCTAACTGGCTTAGAGACTCCATGGAGACCATGAACAGTAGCAATGGCAGAGGGCAGACCTGATAAACCCTGCAATCATTGGCAATGTATTTGAAATTGTGCAAAAAAGGAAAGTTTTGACAACACTTATACAGAGACTGAGTTACTCCTACCCCAACCACTGCACCCATACAGAACACCCGATGGGAAGTGATGGAACCTCTTTTGAAAGGTCCACAAAGCACGTGTAAACCAGCTAATAGTCCAATGCAAACCCCCCCGCAAACCTTCTGAGACCTCCACCAGGCTTATGATCTTATATGGAATCCTTATTGTTCCTCCCAATCCAAGAGGCTGGCCATTGGCTGCACATCTTGGAAGAGTTTTTACACCGGGCGACGAGCCGGTGTGTGGGAACACACTGTGGGGATCCCGCTGCTGTGTGAATACAACCACTTCTCTACCTTTACAAAAAAAAAAGGAAATTCCTCTCCAACCTTATCGTCCTTAGACATGTTCCCCAACATCCTTGTGACAGTACAGATGAATACAGATGCTCATAGCGCCCTGAAGGCTTGTCTTGCAAGCAAGGAACTTCTCAATGCCCTTAAACAGGTACTGTATATTGGCAAGGCTCTGTGGGATTTATCAATGCCTTTCTCCTCTACAAGGCGTGTTACTTGGTTTCAGAGTTGTTTCAGTGTTCCTTCCCACCACATAGTAGTTAGCTGTTCACCGCCACTCTGAACAGCCTTTGCCAAGCCACGCTTTGGTTTGTTAGCCACATGAAAGTCTTTCTCCATTGCCACTCTACACTCATCCAAGACCTGGGTTTTCCCTTCAGTGACCAATGCAGCTGCTATTCTCCTACTCTACTCGTCTGGTTCTCCTTTGCCATTTCAGGATTAGGGAACCTTTTCAGGGCCTCCAGAAAGGGAGCATACTCCCTTCGATGTTTGTACATACAGGCAAATTATTTTGACAGAATTACTACCTAGGAGAGATGGGTCAAAGAAGGCACCCTCAAAGTCAGCAGGGCCCCCTCCTACAGTCACAATGTATACATTTTTATTAGAATAATCATAACCAGCTACTGTTTAGTAGCCACAACATAATACATACAGAATTATCATCAGATTTGAAGAATTAAAATAAAGTGTTGTTAAAGAAGGGGTTCCGGGTAACTTAATACCAGATATTGCATGGACATGTATAGTGTGTGAAACTCCGCTGATATGATTTTGGCCAGCCTTGGAACTCTATTTCATGGATATGGCGCACCCTTGTTCAAGCTTGATCCACATGTGTTTGCATTTTTTCAAATAAACTAGAAATCTTCAAAAAAATAACAATGTTATCAAATGTTTGCAGAAAATAAAACAAACAGTGAAATCTGATGAAAATTAACTTTCTTTGTCTTTTGTCTGTGAACCCCCAGGCCACTTCTCAAGCCAAATAAATACAGGAAAAAGGAGAGAGGGAAGTCGAGAGAAACAACTGGAGCCATTAAAGCTGCGTATGTTGGAAATTAAGTACATACATTAAATCTTTTGATAAAGTGTAACGTTCTGTATGTAACACACAAGATGAAGTTTGAATATCAATAGGTACTTTCACTTTGTGTCGGAGTGTTATTGTTGTTATTAGAAGGCAAAAATAGGTTATCTGGTCTGTGTTATTTCTGAAGGACAATTTATTTTACAACTACATAAGCGAAGGTCTGAGACACAAACACACACACACACACACACACACACACACACACACACCCACACACACACACACACACACACACACACTCACAGACGTTACTTTCATGCAGGGACATGCCCTGGGGAAATTCATTCACTAATTTGCATTCCCAGAGACTCGTACTCTGACCTTAACTACCACAACTCAATACCTGACTTTGACCCTGATCTAATTCTAACTCCAGCCCTGAAATCAAACAGCCATTTAAACTCGTGGGGTCCCGTATTTTAGCGCCACAAAGCATGTCGGACCCTGCATGTCAAGTATAGTCAAACAACTCACACACACACTCATTCATGGAGACAGAGAGAGAAATGAAGCTCAACTCTGTGTTGAAACACTCTTTTGTGCTGTCAGCTACAGTTGGTGACATTCAACACTCACCATGATGAGCAAAAACATTCAGAATAGAGTATGACAGAGTGTGGAGCAAAATTACCAAACATTCATGAACTACCTGTCGTTAGTGATATGACAAATGATGGAATTATTTCCATCGCGAAGACGATGGTTCGCATCACTTCCATGTACAATCATAACCTTTGTTCTGAAAGAAGGGCTGTAGTTTCAACTATAGCTTTTCATTTGTGTGTGTTTCAGCTGCGTGAGCTGATTTCCATTAAGTTCAAGTTGAAAAGATTTAACACAGGTTTTCTGCATCAGTTTGCCGTCAGTCATATCCATCCCCGGAGGCCAGAGGTGGCTCAGTTTGGGTGTGATGCCCTAAACACCCATCCATCACTCAGAACCGGCTTTATTCAGGCTTTGGCAGGGGTGAAATCTGGTTAATTTGCTCCCAAATGCAACCTCCTCTGTCCATGCCAGTGCCAGGCATGGTCATGAGACTCCAAACAAAGATGGCCCCTCTATGCCTCATTAAGTAACTTCATTAAAACTGCCAGCCGGAGGTAGAACCAGCACTAGTTAATGGACCAGCTTTCTCAGACTCAAAGTACAGTGTCTTGGGGAGTGAGTGAAGGCCTCAGTGGGAACAGACGTGCCATGGTAACACGCCAAGCGATGTACAGATAGAAAGAGAAGAAAGTTTGTCGACTGTGAAGAAAATAGTATCCCCGATTGTTAACACTGCAGGCTGGGTTTGTGGAAGTCAGCAAGTGTTCTTTCACTCTTAGCCACCCGAGTCATCTGAGGTGCTCAAAGTATTGAATGTCCAAAGTGAAATGACATTACAGTCAGACGCTCAAACTGAATTACATGACATCACTGGAAATACTGCATTGCAGTTCTATGTATATGCCATCCAGTTTCAGTTTGCCACTGGTCAGCAATCATTTCTGCCAATGGAATTCCAAGGTGTTAAAAATAGTGTTTTCTGTAGAAAGTTATGTGTCCCAAAATTACAGGTAATGATATCTTTGACAATTTATCATGAAATATTTTATTTTTTACAGTCACAACTACATATGTGCATGAAGGGGTTAATACTTGTTGAATTCGTGATTCAAACTTTAGAGAGACAGTGCATGCAGTATATAATCAAAGTATCGCCGTGGGTTTTGAGGTTTTACATTCGAGAAAGAGGGAAGAGATGTAATGTCACCTTGGACCCTAAAACACCTAAATCAAACCATTCCATATTATTTTTGTCACATTTAAAGACACTACTTCAAAATACCAAAAATATTGCGGTATTGAGAATTAGACTGACAAACCTCCTCTGTTCTTGCATCTCTCTCTTCCTCAGGACCCCTGCTGTCCTCTTTGCCCCCTCCAGCCCTGCTTCGTCACCACCACCTCCTTGTCGACCCTGCAGAGGGAGGAAGTGGACACTGGATAAAAGCTCGTGTCAATGCATCTGTACCGTCACTACTGAGAGCTGCCGTCAGAAGAACCGGAGGCTCAATCCTCAACGTTGCAGGTTGGTCCACAATCAAACACACAACACTCCAGGTGCCTGTCGATTATGATAAAATTGGCAAAATATCAATAAAAATTGTGTCACTTCTATACATCAGAATCCCTTTGAGCTTCCCCAAGAGTACCATTGGTCCTTCTGCAGATGTTCCTCATTGACTCACTTGCAGACAAGCGCAACTCAATTTTAAATACAGATTCAGCACATACTAGATGTGTCACATTATATTTCTCATGTAATGAATAGGTTTTCCTGAAACGGCTACAACTCATGTCGCAGAGCATATTATATGTAAATAAAGCAAACTATGTGTTGCTGTTGTCATAAGTGTTGAATATCATGACTTGATCATGAATCAACCTCTGTACTACGCAGGTGTGATGCACAAATCAATGACTATGTCCTTCATAATTTCAGCATTTATTCTGTGCAAGAATGGCAAAGTTTTTGTAGCACTATAACATTTAGATGGCCTGAGCAGCTATTATGGGTATGTTTTACTGTAAGCTTCCTCTCTGTGTGGTTTCAGGTGTGATGCCGTGAGGACTTGAGTTGTCCACTGACTACTGTTCACCTCCTCATCTCCTCTAAATCCCTGCTGATTTATATTCCGCTCTCAGTATACAGAGGCTTGGAGGAAACGTCAGTGGTTATGCACACAAGGACCTGTAGTAGTGTTCAAGTTAAGCAACAAGGGCAGCATTACAGCCAAACTTTACTGTAGATCTTTATAAGTCTGTGCGTGTACAGTCAAACATCTTCCCCCCTTTTTGCTTTTGTGGCAAAGTTGATCTGCATGTTCATACATGCACAGACGTGTAACATCACGAAACATCACATCAACTGAATGGAGGGATGAAAGTAGCAACTTTCAGTTTTGTTGATGCTTACATGAAAATGCAATGGAAACTGCACGTGGATAGATTTTGCAGGATCATGCCCAATGCGTGTCTATAAAGCAGTATATACTGTATGAGGACAAAGACACCGAGACATGCAAAAAGGGATGTAGGATATGCCCATGAACTGTAATACAACCCCCCCCCCCTTTGTGTCTGTGGACCTATAGTTGAGCTGAATGGTGGGATGGGGTGTATCTGTGTGGTCTCCCCACTGAAAGACCCAGATGGGTTATCCCTGCAGCCGTTCCCTCTCATTCAAAGCATATGACCACAGGGTTGGCTCTCCAAGCCGCTTTCCTGCATTTGTTGAATTTGGGCCTTTTGTCTCCATCCTTCCTCAGTTCCTCAATTGAAAGCTGCCGCTTTGCCTCGCCTCTAGGCAGTGAGGAGAATGGCAATAATGAGGTCTGGCGGCTGTCCACTTCTTCACACTGAAACATTCACACTTAAATCAAGAACTCTGACGTCACAGCAAAAACCACACACTGCTCTCCCAGCTCTGCAGAACGGACACATACATGCATATTTATACACACATGCAGTGTGAAATGAATGCAGGTAGCCATAAGCTTTTGTTCAAGCCACACCGCGTGTGCAGCTTTTTTTATGTTTGCAATTTACTGCAAAGTACATGAAATATGATAATATCTGTTTGTTTTGTTTTTTATCAACATTTTTTCAAGTTGATTGAAAGCTATTCTATATCAGCAGAATGTGTCTTTGTTTTTGTTTTGTTTTGGGTTTTTTTGCATTTTTAATCCGTCCGCATAAAGACTCACACTGGGTGGCCAGCTAAACAGAAATGTATTGAATTTAAACAGGGACGCCTCACCCCGGCTCCAAATGGGAGATTATATACATTATAATGTGCAATTCAAACAATTGCTAAAGATGCATCGTCCGTGGCAAATAGAAACCAAGCAAATAGCTGTTCCCAGTGCAGTGAAAAGATAACATGGTTGTTTTTGTTGTATGTTTAAGCTGGGAAGGAAAGGGTATTATTCATTTGGGACATAACTTGTTTATATTCAGACCGAATCTCACAGTTAAACCCCATGTAAGTTCATGACTGCTTGGCTGCTGGGTGGGAACACGGATCTGAACTGCAACTGGGGCAGAAAGGATGAAGCCTTGAACAATTTGTTAGCCAGCGTGACGAGTCAAAGCCAGGGCTCTGTTGATGTGAAGACTGAGAGGACACATAATGGCAGGTCATAGAGTTGAAACCTATTTTTGAGACCTTTTGAAAGACTGTATCCTGAGCTAAATTTTACTTAGAACATTTACCAGTGACATCTTAGCCCTGTGGTACAAAGTAGCTTTGGATCCAAAGTCGTGTCTGTAGTTTCTCCCAAGGATTCACTGGCTCCTGCTGATTGAAGCACACTCACCCAGAAACAGCTTGCACTCTGCAGTCTGGACCAGAAAAAACATGAAGCAAGGAAATCTTGTATCCTGCTCATTATCTCCTAAAATGAAATGATCCTTTCATGTGCTCCATGTTATTGTTCAGTGTTAATTATTGCTGTCAATCATTGCTTCAATCACTACCTCTCTATAATAACATATTAATGACCAAGTATTAGTGTTATTGTACATCTATTTCCTGTATGTTCAGGCCTTGCTGAGATGATGATGATGATGTTATTTACACTGAGCACATGAATTTATTTACATTGAGCACAGTCTCTGGTAAGGAGACACAGAGCTGCAGCAGATCTTTAATGATATTACTGCTTAGACAAGCAATAGGAGGTCTCTTAGAGTGTCTTAGCAATCTGAAGAAAAGCATTATTAGTGTGAGGAAAGGCACAAGTGGTCCTCTGACTACAGACCTGACACTGTGTGATCTTGTAGGGCAAGACATGTTTCCCTAAAACTTTGTAGCATCAAACTAATAGTCAATGTTTTGTTTGTTTCTTCATCACATCTTGGGAAATATGCTTGTTTGTTGCTTGCTGACAGAACGATGAGAAGACCCGTACCATGCAAGCATCTTAAGAATCATGAAGCTCCACCCAGCAGGTTAGCATTATGTTAGCCAGGCTTAGCATAGACACTGGAAATTGGGCAACTGCAAGTTTTTCTCCAACAAAAAAGTCAGTCTTAATATTACTCTGAAAGAATAAAACCATGTTTTGTTTTAAGCAGGACCAGCTACAACCAATGGAGAAGTTAATTTTATACAAGGCAAATTGTGCTGCAGTAAAACCCTGATATCATATGATCATTTTTATTTACAATAAAGAAATATATATATTTATGTATGTATCAATAAAACATGATCAGAGTGCAAAGCTAAGCTGACCAGCTGCTCACTTAAGTATTATACTTAGTTACAGTCATGCATAGCGTAAATTTAATTTGGTCACATACCCTTTGGAAACAAACAGCATATTTTATAAAAATATCAGTTTCTTCCCTTCTTATTCATACGTTTGCACATGTATTATCTGTGTAAATGTATATATGTTTTGAAATTTCTTTGTCAATAGTGTTACATGCCATGGAAAATTGGTTTTGGAATTGGTGATCTTCAGCACCCTTGAGTTTCAGATTGAAGAGCACATGCTAAACACTGTTCCGCTGGAGAGACTTGTAATACTTGCAGAACCGAAGCAGAATATAGAGTCAGGTACCAAAGGCTCTACTCCTGCATCCATGTATAACAACACATCAACAAAATTCCACCAGTTGTGATGGTGAAGCATCAGCAGGCATTTATCAATGTCAGTCCTGTTTCAATGTATGCAACCAATAACTCTTACTGAAGCTCAAGCATCAGATGTATCCAACATCAAGGATTTCACTATCACACCTCTATGATCGTAGCTTTTGCCATTCTGATACATTCAAATATCCGGATTCTGTGTCGGTGTTGAACGTAAATGTGCTTTGTATCTGCACAATCTACATCATCTAGCTCTGTTCAAGCCTTCAGTGTCTTAGTAGCTTGAGAATCCCATTAACATGATATACAGCATTTTATAGTCTTTAATATCTAGCCATGAACTTGTGTATGATGTAGTGCTGACATGTATTTGTAACTTTGTTTAAGTTGTTCTTATTGAAAATCTTCCCTGCAGATACATTGTACTACTGTAGCCTCTATGTAAAATGAAAAACGACACTCTTTTTTTGCTGCTACACCATTTGTGCCCTTTTATGATGTCTTTGTAGAAAAGTATACGGTTTCCTGTTGTATTAGTATGTAAATGTCAATTAATCAATTCAATGTCCACATTAACGTGTATACTGCATAATCAAATGTATTGAAAATGATACCAGGATTTAAGTGCGATGTTACAGATTTTATTAAAGGAAACGTCTTATTTTTTGTATAAAATGTCTGATTTTCTTCTGCCCCTGTTTATGTCCTTGATCTTGTCTCTCCTCCCCTCTTGGCCATTGCTTTTAATCGCTTGTTTTACAGTAATGAAAGGCAAACAGGGTTGTTTGGTCACGGTGCCACCCTGGGAGTTGGGGACAGGGCATTTGCGTGTGTGATGTGATGTGATGTTATGAGACACAATATTGCTCCTGATCCTCCTCTGTCTGTCCTGCTGAGTCAGAGGCTAGTCGAGAACAAAGGTGTTCAGCCCTACGCCATGCATGTGTGTGTGTGTGTGTGTGTGTGTGTGTGTGTGTGTGTGTGGTGTGTGTCTGTGTGTGTATGAACAGAACAAATTCAGGAAAGAACTGAGTCTAAATGCAATTTTCAGGGGTGCATAAACTCACACTGAGGATGATTTGCTTTGCACAATCTGTCAATCATCTATTATTTATTCAGTCTTTTTCATATCTACCAACTACTGCAACTGCTCTTGCGAATAATAATCCCAAAACTGATTTGATGAAAGAAAAATAATAAATGATGTAACATTTTCAATCAGTTAATTTTGAACAGAAAGGATACATTTTATCATGTCAGTTATATATAATGTATTACACAAAGGTTTTTTGACTATTCGAGTGTCTTTCCTGCACTTCTCGACTAACAGCCTCCCTTCAAACCAACAACTTTTCATATTTCTACACATTTATACACATCACATGGTTATATTCATCAAACTACACCAAAAAAATATTTAAACCCATTTAAATGAATTCCATTTGAAATGAAAATATCATAAACAGGTTACACACACGTTTTTCTAACATTCCAATCTAATTATGTCAATATAACATATGTACTAATATAATTATAATGAATGCCTTTAAACATATCAAGCCTATGCTATTATTTTTTAAAGTTCCGTATTTTTTTCCATAAACCAAAAATTGTGGCACATAATGGCTCGTACTTCTCAGCAATATTTCTTTTTTATTTCATTATTTTTCTTTATTTACTTGTGGTCCAGAGAATATGGGATATTTCAGTGTATTTCAAACGCAAACCATCATCTCTGGTCCTGCAGAGAGTTGGCCTTTCTTCTCTTCCACCATTGGGGAGGATGACGTCAAGGATGATGGCGAAAGTTGTAGCGTTCTCTGCATTTGTGTCCAAATTTTAGGCTGTGAGAGGAGTTGAGGTAAGAGGAGAGAGGAGGGGAGGGAGGGGAGGAGAGGAGAGGAGAGGAGAGAAAAGAAGATGAGAGGAGAGGAGAGGAGAGGAGATAAGGGCTGTTGCAATGCGGTGTGTGTGGAGGGGGTAGGTGCCGGTGC